>JAFVLL020027570.1:0-14595 GCA_021397915.2 Tor tambroides
GAAATTGTTACAGATATACTGATAAGCGAATCGCTGGACGATCGTTAATAGAGTATAAATCTGACGTTTTGATTAATATCAATTAATCATATAAAATCAACCCTAATTCATAATAAAAGCCTGACCAGAGCAAAATTCCTTTATTAAATGTAATAAATCATTACAGCCATTACACACACACACACACACACACACACACACACACACACACCTGCACACATCACACAGCTGCGCACTAGGGCTGCAGCTAACGATTATTTTTATTGTCGACTAATCTATCGATTCTTTTTCAGTTAATCTATTTATTATTTTCTTATCAGTTGACGAATTCTTTAGTTAAACTATCAATAAATAATAACAGTAACTTCTGCTATTAATCTTTTTATTTTATTCAAACGTTTTCTCAATTAACACTTTACAAAAAATAAATAACGACAAAGAAAGAAAGGAGGAAAGAAAGAAAATAATAATAAAGAAATAAAGATAAGAAAAGAGAAAAAGAAATATCAACAATAAATAATAAAAAATAAAAATGAAAGAGAAAATAACAATAAATAAAAAATAAGAAAAGAGAAAAAGAAAAATAATAACAATAAATAAGAAAAAAGAAAGAAAGAAAGAAAGAAAGAAAGAAAGAATTACAGGGCAGTGATCAATAGAAATGCACATTATGGCTGCATTCACAGTTACTGTTTGGGACTGACAGCAGTTGCTTTGTTAGCGAGTGCAGAGAGCGCGTTTGGAGCGATCGCGCCCACGGCACTGACTGCAGCTGTGGTGGATCTTAAGATGAACGCAAATCATTTCTCCGTCTCTGTGAGTGCATTAAACCTGTCATAATTATATAAGCAACTCGATGTCCCGTGCCGTTCCGTTCATTCAGCACAGCTTTGAATGCGGTTGTGAATCCTGACAATGTAAAGGCGTCAGTTCGGCTAAATATATGCGGTTCTGACGGTCGTATAATAATAGAATGCTTTATGAAGTGAAGTGATGTTTCCGTACTAGACTTTAACTTCTGCTCTAGAGTCTTCTTTGTGTTAAACATGGCAGAAAAACAGTCTTAAGTGGGGATAACTGCAGGCTCGTGCAATGGGCGTGGCTAAAGGTGCGACGCATCGACACACTCCATGCTAATCGACGTATTTTTATAATCGACGTAATCGATGACGTCGACGAATCGCTGCAGCCCTACTGCGCACATCACACAGCTGTTACACACACACACACACACACACACACCTGGTCACAGTGCCACTCTGGACTGGCACAAGGTCGCTCCGCCGGCTGGCGGCCACACGCACACGTCTGCAGACTGACCCTCGGACACGCCGCACAGTCACCTGACCGCGAGAGAGAGATAGACTTGATTCAGCTCAGCTCTTCTGTCTGAATAAAGTCATCTGTCAGTGTGATGCGTGTGATACCTGAGTGACAGGAGTTTGCACAGGTGTGTATTCGGCATGGAAGCGTCCGTCTGCAGATCTGTGCGCAGCTCCAGGCTTTAGCGCTGCAGCGGCGCGGAACACGAGACGACTTCCCACACAGACAGGAAACACTCACCATCTTTGGACAGGGGGGACACGGACCTGAAACACACACACACACACACACACAGAAAACCACACACACACACACACACACACACAGAGAAAACCACACACACATACACACAGAGACATACACACACACACAGAGAAAAAAAACCCACACACACACACACACACACACACACAGACAGACAGACAGAAAGACTTTTAGCTAACAGTTATAACCATTTTAGCTACAACAGTTAATAGGTAATGAACAAAAGCACCTTTGGTTTTACATGAAAATGATTCATAAACGAAAAATAATTCAAGTCTAAGTTCTCTTTTAGTGTCACTCTGTAGCCATTATAATGAGCTTGTGCTCAATAGCCGGGTTTCCATCCAAAGTTACAAATTTAACTTATGCACTAAATTAGAATATTGCTTAAACATTTGCGAATAAGCACCGTTTCCATCCAACGAGTCAAAGAGAACAAAATCATCACTTCCTGATAAACTGCCACTAAATCACTAAGAAAAGTAGGAGAAGCCACTGAATATAGTCATTTTCATATATAACAAATTACTTGCGCCTCAGAGCGAGCAGACGAAACACAAATGCGGTCATTGCTTTGGGAGGCGGATGCTGCTGTTTGGGAACGCAGTCGTGTAAGACAGTTATACAGAAATACTTTGACGACAGACTTTGCTCAGGCATTTCAGAACGACCAAAACAACATTTCAGATGCTGAATGAGATCAATCCACTGGTTAGTCAGGTTCGGCATTCCATCGTGCAAAGTCACATGACTTTTTTGATGCGCATGAAGGAATTTATTCGGCACATGGGTTTCCATCTTCCATTATTCGCATTACGCCTTTTTCGCACAAGTCAAAAACCACCTCAAGCGTATTGCGAATTAAAGGATTTTTATTCGACATTGGCCATTTCCATCAGTTGTTTCTGATGCGATACTTGAAAATGCACATAAAACAGGGTGATGGAAACATAGCTAATGATGTGTGTGTGTACCTGGATGGCACAGCAGCAGGCAGCGATGTCCACATGACGGATTCAACTCTCGTTCACACACCTGTCCACAGGAGTGTGGGAGGAGCCAGGGGTCTGGCGCAGGCTCCGCCTCTTTCCCACAGTAACAGTAATATCGAGTGGGAGTCTGATGAGGACTGTATTCATACCTGCACTTAGGACTGAAGGAGACAGACAGGTGTGACGTGATGACGCTCGATCGGTCAGACCGCTGCGATGTGATTGGTCAGATACTCACCACGGCCATGGGTGATCTTTTTTGCCAAAATCCTCGTCCGTCACTGAGGACACCAGGAAGATGGAGTCTTTGGCCCATTTCTGAATGCAGTTGATGTGGAAGATACAGTAACAGGCCACACAACTCCACACCTGAGACACGGAGAGACAAGCTGAGCATGTGTGTGTGTGTGTGTGTGTGTGTGTGTGTGTGTGTGTGTGTGAGAGAGTGTGTTTATGTGTCTGTGTATGTGAGTGTGTATTTGTGTTTATGTGTGTGTGTGTGTGTGTGTGTGTGTGTGAGAGAGTGTGTTTATGTGTCTGTGTATGTGAGTGTGAGTGTGTATTTGTGTTTATGTGTGTGTGTGTGTGTGTGTGTGTGTGTGAGTGAGAGTGTGTTTATGTGTCTGTGTATGTGAGTGTGAGTGTGAGTGTGTGTGTGTGTGTGTGTGTGTGTGTGTGTGAGAGTGTGTTTATGTGTCTGTGTATGTGAGTGTGTGTGTGTGTGTGTGTGTGTGTGTGTGTGTGTGTGTGTGTGTGTGTGAGTGTGTTTATGTGTCTGTGTATGTGAGTGTGAGTGTGAGTGTGAGTGTGTGTGTGTGTGTGTGAGTGAGAGTGTGTTTGTGTGTCTGTGTATGTGAGTGTGAGTGTGTGTGTGTGTGTGTGTGTGAGTGAGAGTGTGTTTATGTGTCTGTGTATGTGAGTGTGTATTTGTGTGTGTGTGTTTATGTGTGTGTTTATGTGTGTGTGTGTGTGAGAGTGTGTTTATGTGTGTGTGTGTGTGTGTGTGTGTGTGAGAGTGTGTTTATGTGTCTATGTATGTGAGTGTGAGTGTGTGTGTGTGTGAGTGAGAGTGTGTTTATGTGAGTGTGAGTGTGTGTGTGAGTGTGTGTGTGTGTGTGTGTCTCACGGCCTGTGTTCTCCTGACAGACGCGATGCAAATCAGACATGTGACTCCTCCAGACTGGCAAACTTCATGTAAATAATGGTGCGTCTTCTCCAGCACCCAGACATCAGCATCACCTGAACACACACACACACACAGAGCTTATTTCCCCCTCCTCTTCTCTCACAGCAGATCATCATGAGTGTGAAGTCAGTACCTGAGTGAGAGGTGTATGGAGAGAGAGCCGACTGCAGAATCTTCCCCTGCTTCCCTCCTTCACTGACCTCATCCTCATCCTCAGAGGAAGAGCTGTATGGCTCTGTGGCCAATCGCTGAGCGGCCGCCTGGTCAGACCTCCTGATCTCCTCAAACCTGGACTGAGACGAGCCTGCAGAGAACAGAGAGAGCGATGGGACTGCGGCCAGCAGACGCCAGATCTCCTCTCCTCATGGGGTTACGCTACCTTTCGCCTCGCTCGCTCCTCTGACCTCTGACCCCACAGCTCCAGCGGCCATCTGACCTCTGGCCTGACCCCGACCCCGACCCCGCTGCCTCCACGCCGGATCCATGACTCTGAAAACCACAGAGGAGAAGAGAAACCAGAACAACCGTGTGTGAAAGACGAAGGTCCAGATCATCAAACACGCCTGAGAAATCTGAATCTGACAGCACAAGATCAAGAATCGTTGTAAAACCACTGAAGAAACATAGTAAAACAGTCTAAAAATCCCTGAGGAAACACCATAAAGTCACTATAATGAGTAAAAAATGCCAATAAAACATGGGGAATTGTGTTAAAATCTCACAAGAAACGCTGTAAACAGGAGTCAAATTACCAAAGAAACACTGTCAAATCACTAAATGAACGAAAATGAATAAAACTGCTGCTGAAACATGGTAAATCGAGGTAAAATCTCACTGTAAACAAGAGTGAAATCACATGAAACTGTCAAATCACTAACGAAACACAGCAGGTGAAACATAGTAAATGAGGGTAAAAGCACTGACAAAACACCATAAGATCTCTAATGAAATGCGGTAAACATGGTAAAGTCATTGACAAAAACAGTAAAACGAGGTGAAAGCATTACAGAACACATGTCAGTTAGGGATGGGTAGATCGACACACTAGCGCTTCGAAACGAGGCTGTCACGTGACCTGTGAAAATGAAGCGTCGTGACCTCACTGACACGTCACGCCGGGCTCAAACACCACACCATTTATATCGATATAATAATTATAGCCATCGTGTCATGCCTATGTGTATGTAGTTTTTCATTATTTATCTTATTTTAAAAGATAAATTTAAAATAAGATTTTAAATCCACCATCTTGCTAATGACATATGTTTATTAATATACAAATACATCACAATGAACAAATCATATGAATGACACAGTTGTGTAGGAATTTTTATTGACCACCAGATGGCGCAGTAGTATGAGGTTCCATGTGTCAAAAAAGAGTCGACTGCTTTGTGCTTTGTACTATACATTTGTCTTTGTCTACAGTCATTGCCTACTTGTTCAGGTAAATCAGTATATGTTGACGTGTATGTTGTCTGTTGACATCGTCTTAATCTGTCGTCCTGCCTGCTTTTTCTCTGTCGTTTTTACTGTCGTCCTTATTGTCATTTTGTTCTGTCTTGTTGTGTCGTCCTAACAGTCATCTTATTCTGTCGTCTTTACTATCGTCTTGTTCTGTCATCATAACCTTCATCAGCGTGGTAAAGTTCGTTTCAAATTTCATATTCGACTAGGCTGCTTTAGGGACCGTCTGCAAATTTACCTCACAGTACAAAACGAAGTCCAACAATTCATTCAAATTAATGTTTACAGGACTATAGTAAATGCCTAGTGGGCAAACTGACTAAATATATTTAGCCAATATCTCGCCTCAGACAATACTTTCTACATCTCCCTTACTGTACAGTACACAAATATTTTCATGAAAAAAATACGTTACTGTATTTTTTTCCTTCATGTTACAAAGGTTGTACATTTACATTTACATTTAGTCATTTTGCAGATGCTTTTATCCAGAGCGACTTACAATTGGGGAATACATAAAACGATTCATCCTAAAGAGGCAGACAGGAAGTGCTCATAATACCAAGTTTCAGGCATTGTTCAAAAATAAATACAAGCTAGAAAGGGAAGAAATAAATAAAGGGAAAGTGTTTTGTTTTGTTTTTTTAAGGATGAAGTCAAATAGTGTCGAAAGAGATTAGTTTTCAGCTGTCGCTTGAAAGTTGTCAGGGAATCAGCATTCCAGATTGTGGTGGGAAGATCGTTCCACCAGCCAGGAACAGTGAACGAGAATGATCTGGAAAGTGATTTTGTGCCTCTCTGTGATGGTACCACAAGGCGTCGCTCACTAGCAGATCTCAGGCTTCTGGAGGGAATGTAGATTCGTAATAGTGAGTGGAAGTAGGCGGGTGCAGAGCCTGTGGTTGTAGAATACTGACTTACTACAGGTGAGAGTTTGCCAATATCTCCTTTACTGTATGTGCAGTATACAAATATTTTTAGAAACAAAATTGCTGTAATTTATCAAAATGGTTTGTTTATGTTCCAAAGGTTGTTGTACACTCTTAGTTACAAGACTGTAATTTTTTTCATAAAATACTGTAGACTGTACAAGACTGTAATTTTTCCATAAAATATTTGTGCACTGTACATACAATAAGGGAGATATTGGCAAACTCTCACCTGCAGTAAGTTTTGTAACTAGGTACATACAACAAACTTTGGAACATGAAAAAGCCTTTTTGGTGAATTACAGTAGTTTTTTCTAAACATATTTATGCACTGTACGTACAGTATAGCGGGTATTGGCAAAATTTCACCTGTAATAAGTCAGTCTTCTACAACCTTTTAACATCAAGGGGAAAAAAATACAGTAGCCAAATTTTTTCATGAAAATATTTGTGTACTGTACAGTAAGGGAGATGTAGAAAGTATTGTCTGAGGCGAGATATTGGCTAAATATATTTAGTCAGTTTGCCCACTAGGCATTTACTATAGTCCTGTAAACATTAATTTGAATGAATTGTTGGACTTCGTTTTGTACTGTGAGGTAAATTTGCAGACGGTCCCTTGTACAGCCTAGTCGAATATGAAATTTGAAACGAACTTTACCGCGCTGATGAAGGTTATGATGACAGAACAAGACGATAGTAAAGACGACAGAATAAGATGACTGTTAGGACGACACAACAAGACAGAACAAAATGACAATAAGGACGACAGCAAAAACGACAGAGAAAAAGCAGGCAGGACGACAGATTAAGACGATGTCAACAGACAACATACACGTCAACATATACTGATTTACCTGAACAAGTAGGCAATGACTGTAGACAAAGACAAATGTATAGTACAAAGCACAAAGCAGTCGACTCTTTTTTGGCACAAATGGAACCTCATAATTTTTGGCACAAATGGAACCTCATAATTTTTGGCACAAATGGAACCTCATATCGAAGCATCAACGCAGTTTGTTGTAAAAGCCTCACTGCTTCAGAAGCTTCGTTCGGCACATCCCTAATGTCAGTTTCAATAAAAGCGACCGTTCCCTGACTGGAACATTTCATTTGTAATTGAATGAATCAGTGTATAATCCTCTGACAATATCCGCGAAATGTTAAGAAAAATGATTTGATACAAATAAAGAGTCTTACCGACACGAGTCACTCTAACGATCAGCCCTGGAAGCAGCACGCATGCGAAGACGGCAGCGCCGAAGAGCATGATGGGAAATGTAGTCATTAACAGAGCACGGTCAGGGCGGAATCCTCCCGTAAAAACTACAAATCCCATCAGCATTCAGAAAGCGTCATTCAATGACACGTCCGCCTTTCACATTAGCAGTCCATAAAATTTCTCAATACGTTACCTAGATTTGAAGTCTTTCTTGCGGAGATTTTGCTTATTGTTAAATCTCTTAAACACATTGATAACAATAAGAATAACAAATTTATTAAGTCTTATGACAATATTTTTCTTTCTGATTGATTTTTTATTTTTTTTCTTCTCTCCTTTGTTATTGTATGTCAGTGCAGTGCTGTTTTGTGTGGTTTTCTTTTTGTCTTGCAATAAAAAAAAATAAAAATAAAAACATTAGCAGTCCATCATTCGTCAGGGAAAAATATGTAGAATAAGAGCATCAAAACACAAACGCCATAGCAAAGGGCCTGGTCAGAAATTCTTTATTGAAGATGTATTTGGATTTTTACAGCTCATTTGGTTCTCTAATTTAATTTTTTTAACTGATATTGCTAGAGCAGCATCATCATTAGTGTTTCTCTATAAGTATGTTGATTACAAAAGATTTGAGTGAAAGTAGATCATACAGACGTGCTAACAAAAAGGATTCATTTTATCTTTATATTCTCTCTTGGCAGACATGACAGAGTAACAACATGCTTGTTTATGCATGATATATCAGTACTAACCACAGATAAACGCTGTGAACATTGATCTTCTGTACAGTATCTTTCATTTGTGCGCTACCTGTCACAGGTAGATGGAAGAACCAAACAAACATTTTTTAGATTTCTTCATTCAGTGTTGTGGTAGACTGAAAGCCCAGGATAAATCTGACATTGGGCAGGAGCTGATTTTATCCATCACCACGAATCCAATCCAAACCCAAGATGGACCACAGAATATACAAGGCTTCTGTTCAGAGTTCTAAAACTAATTTGTTTAATCAGGTTTATCTGCAGCTTTCATGTTATTCTTTCTTTTCTTCTGGGTCTTTCTTCTCTGCAGTGGCCAGTTCTGGGTCCAGCGTCTCAGAGAGCGCCGCTCCGCTGGAGTCTGTGACCTTCTTCTCTAATTTAATGACACGCTTCTTCAGTTTCCATTGTGCAGCTTCGTGTTCGGCTAACAGGCGGGCAAAGCGCGTCTGAAGGTCATCCAGCACGCTGCCGATCTTCACCACCTTCTCCTCCATGACTTTGGGATCGGGGCCCTGCTTGGCCACCTCTAAATCCAGAAGATTGTCCTATGGATAAAAATGAAAAAACATTAAAAGAGTGAATTCACAGTTTTATTACTTCTGTTTAGCTTATATGTGACCATGGACCACAAAACCAGCCTTAAGAGTTTATAATGAAAACGAATGAAAAGATGAATAAATCATCTTTCCATTGATGTATGGTTTGTTAGGATAGGACAATATTTGGCTGAGATACAACTATTTGAAAATCTGGAATACGAGGGTGCAAAAAAATCACCTTTAAAGTTGTCCAAATGAAGTTCTTAGCAATGCATATTACTAATCAAAAATGAAGTTTTAATATATTTATTAAATTTTCAAAATTTACAAAATGTCTTCATGGAACATGATCTTAATATCCTAATGATTTTTGGCATAAAATAAAAATGTATAATTTTGAGCCATACAATGTATTGTTGGCTATTGCTACAAATATACCTGTGCTACTGAAGACTGCTTTTGTGCTGCAGGGTCACATATATGCATTCCAGACAGACAGCATGCATGATGCCTGAGTAGAGCATTTGGAAGAGGAAACACTGAAATACCAGCAAGAGCACACTTGGAGTAGCCCAGGTTTGTCACAACACATATCCTGTGCGATGAAGCCCACGACTGCTCTTTGGTCTTATACTACTAGAAAAGGTATAATAGTTCATATACTTTTTTGAGAAACTGCCAGCATGCAGAATACGGCTGTCTGTAGCGCACACATGAGTGGCATTGCAATGCACAGAAAACTAACTCAGCTAACAAGGAACATTCTCAGAACACCGGCTAACGATCTGGCAAGGTTTTCTCAAAGTTGTGAACAAACACTCTTCCAGTAACGTTAATGGAACATTTGTTCAGAGTTATCTGCTCTTTAATAATCTTCTCAAAAAACGCCTTTACATTTTATTTTTGAAACATTTTAGTTGGACGTTCATCGAAAGCGCAAAGTATACTTCGGTTTTTAAGCGTATGCGAGAGTCTGCATATAGTGCCTGTGATGCAAATTTCATCATCAGAATTGTATGCAAATTTTGTGCCACACAGGTTGCTCATGCACATTGACTTAGTTTTGCACTAATCCGTTGTTCCACAAGGTGGCAGCACTGGCCCAGGCTGCTGTTTCACAGTAGAAATGCAACTAAGGAGATGAAATGACAACATTAACAAAATAGCAGAGACTGCAACAACAACAGACGACTGCATTGACAAGCGCTTGTGTGAGAGGGTTATGAGACAGCAGCAACTTTACTTTAAAAGACAACAAAGATATTTTTATCGCTCATAACTTCTGGAGAAAAACAGCACAGACACTGGACAGAGTCGAAGCTTTCTAGAGCACATGTCAACCGCCTGCGTTCATGCACAATATCAAATGGAGTATAGTATACTTTGAAAGGTTACGCATACACGTGTATGTTACTACTTTTTTCAAAACGTCCGAACAACATCCAAAAATAACATTCCCCTAATGTTTGCATGCTCCTTTAATGATTGTATAACCAAGAAAAAGTATTAAAACCTTTTAAAAAATGGACATTAGAAATAATGTTTTCGTTATATATGTTAGAATAAATGTTAGAACGTGAAAAAGTGATTTTTTGTTCCCACTTTTATTGACCGTCATGCCGCTTGACTCGACACCTGGTCACTTCATGTGTTTTCGCTGATCGGATATCTATCTGATTTGTTAAAATGTTTCCATTTACACTTGTCCAAGTAAATGTGTCTTCGCAAAACGATTATAAATCTGTTCTTCAATTCCTGCGCTATATGCAAATTTAACGGAGTTGACGTCAATGAAAGCAACAAATAAGCGCTGCATTTTATTCATTATCAGATCATTTCAATATCAGAGACCGCAACCGGAGAGAGCGTGTCATCAGCACTGGAAAGAGAGGTTAGTCTCACCACTTTTAATGAAGATGATTGTGTGTTGAGCGTCTGCGGCTTACTTTCAGGTTCATTCGCAGCAGTTTGCGCGTCGGCTTGCTGAAGAGATGCTCAGCTACTCATCCACGGTGATGCTTGTCGCATTAGCGCTGTCATATCTGACTATAACATGCCATATAGCCTATAAAGCGCTCTCACACGTTTATTATTTTAATATTTTGGGTGGAGTAAAATTTTCATATGTGGTTTCAACAACCAGATGCATTTACACTTTTCTTTTTCTCACAGTTTCTTCTGGAATGCGGCCCAGACCACCTCCTGAAGTGGTTTGAGCGATCGGATTTAAATCCATCTCGAAAGCGTTTCGGAGGGCATTTACACCTGGTCTTTTCACGATTGGATAGCTATCCGATCAGAAAAAAATGCATGAAGTGATCAGGTATAAACAGACCGCAAATTAAGATAATTTTCATGAGATCTGAGAGCTCTCTGACCCTCCATAGACAGCAAGGGTACTTCCACGATCAAGACACAGAAACGTAGTAAGGACATCATTAAATTAGTCCATGTGACATCAGTGGTTCCACCATAATTTTACAAAGCTATGAGAATACTTTTTGTGCACAAAGAAAACAAAAATAACTTTATTCAACAATTCATCTCCTCTGTGTCATCCTAGGGCGCTATTTTGGAGAGTATCAGGATGCATACATGTGCTTTGATCTTAACGTAAACAACGTATGTTTACACTCCAATCAGCAATACGCGCTTACATGTTTACGTCCAATTCAAAGCACGCGCATACGTCATGATACTCTTCAAAACAGCACCCTAGGGTGACGCGGAGGAGACGAATTGTTGAATAAAGTTGATATTTTTGTTTCCTTTGTGCACAAAATGTAGCTTTGTAAAATTACGGCTGAACCACTGATGTCACATGGACTGTTTTACCGATGTCCTTACTATGTTTCTGTGTCTTGATCGTGGAAGTACCCTTGCTGTCTATGGAGGGTCAGAGAGCTCTCGGATCTCATCAAAAATATCTTAATTTGTGGTTTGTTTACACCTGGTCACTTCATGCATTTTTTTCTGATCAGATAGCTCTCCGATCGTGAAAAGACCAGGTGTAAATGCCCTCCGAAACGCTTTCGAGACTGATTTAAATCCGATCGCTCAAACCACTTCAGGAGGTGGTCTGGCTGTTATTTGAAAAGTTGTTAATGAAGTGACCAGGCCCTAAGGGTTCGATGCATTGCTCAAATGTGAAAGGGCCGCTCACCTTCATCAGGATTTGTCGTCCCTTCTCCTCCAGCATGGCCTTGGCATCCGGATATTCAGTCAGCGCCTCCATCAGGTCGTCTTTGGACAGGCAGAAGAGGTCTGAATAGCCGATGCTGCGGATGTTGGCGGTTCTTCGGTTGCCAGCCTTGCTGCCCTTGATGTTGAGGATGCTGATCTCTCCGAAGTAACTTCCGTCGCTCAGCACCACGAACTGCGTGACTCCGTCATCAGCCACCACAGCCAGCTTCCCCTCCTTAATGATGTACATCTCGCGGCCGATGTCGCCCTTCTTGCAGATGTAGTCTCCAGGGCTGTAGACCTGCGGCTGCAGCTTCAGCACCAGCTCCACCAGCAGCCCAGCCTCACAGTCCGCGAAGATACGCACCTTCTTCAGAGTCTCCAGGTGGACGTTTATGGCGATCTCTGCCCGAAGTTTATCGGGTAGGTACTTCAGCACTTCCCTTTCATCCACCGCTTTCTTGTTGGTCCACAAGAAGTCGAACCATTTTATAACGCGTTTCTCCAGATCTTTGGTTACCTTTCGAAAGGTCATGTACTGTTTGATGGCGTCGATGCGAGCTTGGAAATCCGCTCGTGCTGCGTTTGCGTTAGTGATCATGGAGCCAACATTACCGACGATGGTGGCAAAAATCAGCACGCCAACCAAAAAGTCCATTACTACGAAGAAATATTCTGAGTTCTTGACCGGAGGAGGCGTTTCACCAATGGTGGTGAGCGTGAGCGTTGACCAGTACATGCTGTAGGCGTATTTTCTCACCAAGCTACCAAACTCTGGGTCCGATGGGTCTGGGTACACAAACGCATCCGTCCCGAAGCCGATGGCCTTGGAGAAGGAGTAATACATGCAGGCGTTCCAGTGGATGATGATCACGATGTACATGACGAGGTTGGAGATTCGGAAGACATTCGGAAAGTTAGTCCGTGTTTCGGTGCGCTGGAAAAACTCGAACAAGCGATTGACCCTCAGTAGCTTGTTCATGCGAATCTCGGGGTAGTTCAGCCCGAAGAATAAGTAGAAAACATCTGTCGGAACCATAGAGGCCAGGTCCAGCTTGAACTGGAAGCTCTGCATGTAGCGATCGCGAAGCTTCTTCTCGTCTTTCACCAGGAGCCCCTGCTCCAGATATCCTGCAGACAAGCACAAACACACCAAGATTTCATGTCAGGTCATCGTTATATATATAGTACTTTTAAAGGGATAGTTGACCCAAAAATGAAAATTCTGTCATTAAATACTCACCCTCATGTCGTTCCAAACCCGTAACACCTTTGTTCATCTTCGAAACACAAATTAAGATATTTTTGATTAGATCCGAGAGCTCCTTTTTGTTTTCTTTGCGCACAAAAAGTATTCCCATAGCTTCCTAAAATCATGATTGAACCCCTGATGTCACATGGATTATTTTAACGATGTCCTTACTACGTTTCTGTGCCTTGATCATGGTAGTATGCTTGCTGTCTATGGAGGGTCAGAGAGCTCTCGAATTTCATCAAAAATATCTTAATTTGTGTTCTGAAGATGAACGAAGGTCTTACGGGTTTGAAACAACATGAGGGTGCGTAATTAATGACAGAATTTTCATTTCTGGGTCAACTATCCCTTTAACAATACAGATTGTGTCAAAGCAGTTTTGCAGTATTAAATAGGAAATTAGTATGTAATAATGCAAAAGCACAATAGTAAACACTTAATTTTCTGTTAAAGTCAGTTCATCATTGATTCAGTGATGTCATCGTCCAGCTCAGTTCAGTTCAAATAGTATCTGTGCAATCAAGTTGACGATATCGCTGGAAATTAATTCAACATGCTCCGCGTTCTCCAGGGATGTTATGAAGCTGGAGCTCACCTGTCCTGGTCCTGAACACCATGTCCAGCAGGTACACCACATCTGATAAGAAGTCCATGATGAACCAGAACATCAGATAGTCTGACTGCAGCTCCTCCATGCAAGCTCTGAGAGACAGAGAGAGAAAGAGTCGAGCTGAGATCCACGGCCGTATATAAACGGACTAAACTATTAAAGAGCTGAGTGTTGTGTTGTGAGGAGAAAGTAAGAGTTGGCACCTCGCTATGATGAGAACCCAGTTGTACAGCACAGGACACGTGATCACGAAGAGCCAGTTGTAGTACATGTTTCCCGCCGGATCCACAACCTCAACCTCCTTTGGGCTGGAACACAACATTATAGAGTTTTAGAGCACAGAGTATCTGCACCAAACAGTTCCCATCTTCTACTGCTGAAACCAACAGATCACGATTCTCTAGTGGCGTAAAAATGGCATGCTTCACCTTTAAGAAATATACAAGATCAATAACAAAGAGGCAAAGATGATGGAGTCTGACAGTCTAAACAAAGATGAACCTACGGTTCTTTCTTCTCCTTCTCTTTCTCTTTCTCTTTTTCTTTCTCCTTCTCTTTCTCTTTCTCTTCTTCTTTTTTCTTTTCCTTCTTCTCCTTTTTTTCCTTCTTCTCTTTTTTCCTGGAATAACACAAATACAGTGGTGGCCAAAATTATTTGAGCACTAGTATTTTCAGCAGCTAAAAAATTATTTTAAGTCAGTTATTTCTATCTTTTGCTGTAGTGTGTCAGTAGGAAATATCAGTTCATTGATTTAGCCATTAATTTTAATAATCCAGTGAGATGTTTGAGATCTGATCTGATCATCATCCAGTCTGTCTGGAATGACATGAAGAACCAGAACAAACTGAGACAGACTAAAT
>JAFVLL020027571.1:0-39943 GCA_021397915.2 Tor tambroides
CAGAAGGAATCATTTGCACCACCTCGCTCCTGAGTTCTGGGGTGAAAAATGTGCATCCATGCAATTTTGCTGATTTAGCCTCTCGTCTTACATATCTAAGTGCAAGGGGCTTTATGAACCACACTGACTCTAAACCTTGTGGTTCTTTTCAAGCCCTGTAATGGACCATAAAAATGTTAGAATGTGCCTACATAATGGCACAGTGATCAGGGCACATTTCCAGCCAACAATGGCAAACCTTTAATGGAAGCTCCTGAAATGATTTTATGATTGATTACTGATGCATTCGTCTGCAATTTTATCCTGAAAGCCCTCGGAACTTTGGGGCCTCTTAGAATCAAGAAAATTCCAGTGCAGCATAGAGAACTGAAAGGGCCAGACACATGCAGTGGGCAACTCAAGCTTTTGAATCTAGTGCAGGGCATTTTCCGATCTCACCACCCCTATATTATCGGCCTTTTTCAACCACATCTCCTCTGTTCTATCCTGTTAACACGAAAGAGCCAGAAAAGTCATAGGAAGGTATTTGGAATGAACCACAATGGTGGTATTATATCCGTTGTTTGTAGTTCAGGCCCAGCTAACACTCTAATGGAGATCTTGGGGTGAGTCAGATTGACAGAGTTGGGAAAAGCTCATGATTACATCCAGTTTGGCTTGTTTGTAATCTTTTGTGTTTAATCATTGCATATGGTCATTGCACAATCCTGTGGTGTTGATTATATTGACGTTTGAAATAATTAGATTTTTTTTCTGAAGATGTATTTAAAGATGTCCCTTACACTCACAAAGGCTCAATTTATTTGATCAAAAATATATTAATGAATTTTGTGATATATTATTTGAATTTAAAGTAATTGTTTTCTATTTTTTCTATTTTAATATTTTTTAAAAATGCAATTTATTCCTGTGATGGCAACACTGAATTTTCCACAGCTGTTACTCCAGACTTCAATGTCCCATGATCCTTCAGAAATCATTCTAATATGCTGATTTGGTGCTCACTTATTAACAATTATTAGTGGTGCTCAATTAATAATAATGGCTGTGGTTGAACGCAAGAATATTGCAATTATTCCAAATTGTATTTCAACTGTTTGTGCAGGAATGAAAATGTAAAAATTGTAGCCAGATGCAAATAACTGCTTAAAGACCAATACATTGATACTGATTAGCAAGCAGTAATTCTAAATTAATTATGCCATCTATTATTCAAATGTTACATCTAATTAATATTCATGAGCCAGGCGATTAAGATTATCCCCTATACTTTTCAAAATAATTTCCGTGTCCCCTGGTGGTAAGTGAATAAGGTTTTTGCAGTACAGAAGACCCCACAGTCTCCTTGTTTATGTCTGTCGTCAGTCTGCAAAGAATTCTTGGACAGAACATATAAGACACATAAGAGTTGAGTCTCATGTCTCCAAGTCGTTCAACTACTGTTTTTCAACCTCTTTATACCAGCATATTACAGGAACACCATCCAGAAGCTTGTTTAGATTGTTACAAACTGTGCTTGTATTTACAGGGCACTGTGCAAAAACATTTGCCATCCTGAAGAGGTTTGCGAGTGGGTCAGTAACACAAGCACCTTGGTTGCTCATAGTGGATGATGACACACTGATCAGGTGAATTCCATTTCTTTACACGGGTGAAAGATCATCAGACCACTAGATAAAAAAAGAAGTTTAAATGCATTAAGATGCATGTGTTTAATTGAAAATATGCCAACCTATGTCGTCTTGAATTTAAAAGAAGGATGTTTCACATACCATCTGCAGAATTATAATCCAGCAATCCGACACAAATCTGAAAATCAGATACGCCCACACAAAAATAAACACATTGTGTGGCAAAGCACATAAGGTCACATTCCTGAAATTGGAGCAAAATTTGGATTGGAATTCACATGACACATATTTATAAATTACACCTATAGATATCCCAGTTACTTCAATACAACCTCAATAAGAGGAACAAAAAAATTGTTTGTTTATTTATTGATTTATTTTTCAGTATATAGTGTGTTTCTTATCAATAAATTGCATTGTGCATCTCAGTTGAAATGAATACATTTTAATGTTTTCAGAAGGGTAGCAGTTGATTTGTAGGCAAGAGAAAGTTAAGTTAAGTTCTCAGTAAGAGAACTTAATGCTGGTATTTCTACAAATATTGACTTTCCAATTATCACTAATATATTGTGTTTTCATCCAAATGTGCATATCTGCCAATATAGGAGAGCAGGAAACACAGGACCGAGGATAGGCCAGAAATAAATAAATAAAGTTACTGATGTTTATTGATATGGTTAATTTGTTTATGAGAAATACATGTTTGGTAAACAGACACTGTGCATATTTGTCACATAATGTACTATAATATAACCATTGTCTTCCAGTCTACCCAGACTGCTGAGGCTGCTGGGTTGCTATGATCCAAATGAAGCTGTGAGTGTTGGAGAACGTTACGGCTATGGGCTTAGCATGGATGGCTACAGCTACATCACGGGAGGTAGAGGGTGAGTTACAGATACAGTGTGCTGCTGAGACATTTCTGTTGCCCATATCTAGGCCTATGGGTTCGTTCTAAACCTTCATCCTCAAGTATTAAACTTTAGTACATAGTTCAGATGTGCTATTGCTTTTCTAAGTGATGAGGCTTACAATTTTCACCTGATAGATGATAAAGCAGGTGAAAAAATGAGTCCCAAGGGATATATAGAGTCTAGCATATGATGAAGACTTCTGGGTAGGCTTTTTTGACTTGTCAGAAATGCTGCGTTCGATTTATCTTGGAAGTCGGATGTCAGAGCTGGGAATGACGTCACACCCAAGTGGACCTTGTTCCAGTAGAGAAGTTGGAAAACCAAGATGAACGCGCCCATTGTTAGCAATACCAGTCGATTAAAAACACATAAAAAGCAGTATTTTGTACAGATAACACCATGTTCGCAAATAGAGGTTGGATTCCACTGTGTACACCACTGGGTTAACTGAGACACAGACAAACATAAGTGTTAATAAACAATATATTTCAACATTTTCTCTTCTGTTGATGCACTGAGCAGCCATATTGTATTCTGAAGAGTTGTTGCAATTTCTCCAAGATTCCTAGTCGGTACTCTGACTTGGGAGGGTGTTCCAGGTAAAAGTGCCTTCTGGAAACTCGGGATTTCCAACTGTACAAATGGAATGTAGCATAAGTAATCACCTAGCAACGTGTTAAAAATTACTCAGATCCCCATAGCAACTGCATAATAATGTCGTGGAAGCCATCCAGAACACATAACAACAAGCTTAAAACCACGCAGAACCTGTATGCGGCTAAATATTTGATGTAATCCGTGGAATAATATTAAAGTTTTCTGTTTTTTTCTGGTTCGGGTTCAGGTTGGGAATCAGTAAGTATTGGCTGACTGTGGGCCCAATAGCTAAGACTATTTCAACATGGTTAGAGACCTGCTGATCTGCTTTCAAACGGTCCTCTGCTTATTTGTATTCATACTTAATAGTCTGATGACCATCAATTTTTTCTATTTGCAACGCCCCCTCCTGGAAGGTGTGACCTCGCGCCGTGGAGACGAAGAGGGAATGGCGAAAGGATGGCATAGACAGGCAGGAGGCGGTTCTGGAGGTGGCCAGGTGACTGGGAGGAGGCAGACAGAAGAAGACCAAGGAGGTGACGATGGAGGGAGGAGCCACAGAGGAGCTGGCAGCAAGAGGAGATGAGATGTCGACGCCTGGGTGAAGGATCCTGCAATGAGGCTGGCAGTGATGGTGACCCAGGTGGAGCAGAGCAGACACTGAGCCTGGGTGACACAGAGGATCCAGAGGGCCAAGGCGCAGCAGCAGGCTCCAGCGACCGAGGTGGAGGCTGGGATCCAGAAGACCGTGGTGGAGCCGGAGTGACAGAGGACGAAGGAAGAGCCTGATGGAGGGACGGAGTGACAAGGCGAAGCCAGAGGAGTGCAATCCCGAGGCGGAGGATGGTCAACGACTGACCAAGTCGCGATGGGTGGTGTTGTTCATTGGTCAGGCATCAAGCAATAAAATGGTTTCATTGGCACCCCACCCCCACCCCCGATCCTGCTCTCTTGCATCTGCGTTTACAAGTATGTTTTGCAACAGGAATGGCTCAAAAGAAGTAGCAAAATCAAAGCACTAGGATTTAAACTTGTACTGCCAGATCTGAGAGTTTGTAAGTGCCGACTTGATGTTGTAAAGTGCAAAAATAAATGTCGTACACATTTGTGTGTGTCATTTTCTTTATGTGAATGTCATTCTACACATTTGCAACTATTAATCTGCAACTTTGACTTCAAAACACGGGTCTTTTGATCATTGTCTATGTGTGCAAATCGAAAGATTCAGCTTTTCACATCAGAGCTGTAAGTGTAAATTTCAACTTACAAATGCAAATATTAATATGACAAGTTCTCACATTCAGATCAACAAGCTCTCTACTCTTTTACCTTAATAGTGTAGAGATTGTAAAATTGGGGCGATATGGTCACATCTTAGAAACCTTATTCAAATTCTTTTTAGACCCAAATAATATGGATTCCGTTTTACCTAAATGCAACATCAGTTTGTTTTCAGAAAGCCAGTCTCTTACCTTATAAAACTCCTTACCTAAATTCACTTGTATCCTACCAACATCCTTGTCTGAAATTAATAAAGCAGAATCATCAGCATATAAAAACAAATTACAATCACAAACTGTTTGCATGTCATTTATGTATAAAAGAAACAAAAGAGGCCTAAAACACTTCCCTGAGAAACTCCATTTTTAACAAATATTTCCTCAGGAAAGAAAGAAAGGAAGTAAACCTAGCAATGAGATGCAGCCTTGGTCTCATGCAAGAAGCAAGTCATTTGTAATTTTAACAAGTACAGTTTCTGTGCTATGATGGGGCCTGAAACCTGACTGAAATTCTTCATAGATATAATTTTTTTGCAGGAAGGAGCACAATTGAGCAGACACAACTTTTTCTAAAATTTTAGACATAAACGAAAGATTTGAAATGGGTCTGTAATTTGCCAGTTCACTAGGATCTAATTGTGGTTTCTTAATAAGAGGCTTAATAACCGCTTAATAACCGCTTGAAGGCTTTTGGGACGTGACCTAGAGATAACGATGAGTTAATAATATTGAGAAGCGGTTCTTCTGCTACAATTCTTTTGGTAATTTAGTGGGTACAGGATCTAATAAACATGTTGTTGGTTTAGATGCAGTGATAAGTTTATTTAGCTCTTCCTGTCCTATTGTTGTAAAGTACTACAGGTTTTCTTTGGGTGCGATGAATGAAGCTGAATTACAAGAAGATGTCGATATACTTGTAATTGCATTTCTGATGCTATATATTTTATCAGTGAAGAAATTCATAAAGTTATTATTATTAAACTGTGAGGGAATTTTAGTTTGGGTGACATCTGATTATTTGTTAATCTAGACACTGTGCTAAATAAAAACCTTGGATTGTTTTGGTTATATACCATGGCGCAGTACGTTTTTCTCTAACCTGTTTTAATTTGACAGGGACAACAGCTTCTAATGTATTAGAGAAGATAGTCCCCATATTGTCAGTCATTCCGTCTAGTTCATGTGTATTTATGGGTACACAGAGCAGTCGAGATAAATCAGGCAGGTTATTTGTTAATCTGTCTGTGGTGGTTGGAAGAATAGTTCTACCTGGATGATAAAGTGGAGCTATATAGTTAATATTAGTAATACGCAGCATGCACGATACGAGGTAGTGGTCAGTAACATCATCACTTTGAGGTACGATATCTATATCAGTAAGATCAATTCCACGCAATGTAATTAAATCTAGCGTATGATTAAAACAATGAGTGGGCCCAATGACATTTTGTTTGACTCCAAAGAGTTTATCAAATCTGTAAACGCAAGTCCTATCATTTGTATTATCAACATGAATGTTAAAGTCTCTGACAATTAGCACTATCAGCATTAACCAACAGAGAGGAAATCTGCAAATTCTTTTAGGAAATCAGTATATGGCCCTGGGGGTCTATACACAGTAGCCAGTGCAAGAGATAGGAGAGATTTCTTTTGTATATCTGACAGTGTAACGTTAAGCAGAAGTATTTCAAATGAGTTAAACCTGTATCCTGTTTTCTGAGCAACATTGAGAATATCACTATATATTGTTGCAACACCACCCCCGCAACCAATCTGACGGGGCTCATGCTTATAACAGTAGCTTGGTGGAGTAGACTCATTTAGACCTATATAGTTTTTTGGTTGAGCCAGGTTTCATTCAGGCACATCAAAAATTATCGGTGATCATTTCATTTGCAATAACTCCTTTGGGTGCGAGTGATCTAATGTTTAGTAGCCCGAGCTTTAAAAAGTACTCACCTGAGCACTAGGGGTGCTCTTTTCAAGTAATGCAGGAATTCACCTATTTAAGGTTGCAATGAAGGAGTAATGGCAGGAAAATAATCATCAAAGAAGGATGTTAAAAGATTTGTTGGTGAGACAGTATTTAGATCAAGAATATCATCACTGTACTCAAATATTCAAGTTCAAAAGATCCCGAATCTGGGAATACAGCTGCAGCAGTAGTCATTCCAGAGCTGGACTTTAAAATAAGTCAAAGAACATCTAACTTTTTATCTGTTTACTCCTCAGAACTGATTGCAATTCATCTGGCCCTTCAGTGGGTAGAAGAGGTTTGGTTGCATCAAGCTGGTATTTCTTTATCAGGCCTTATTACTCTAAAAAATGGAAAATCAAACTCAAGACAGGACATTCTAATTGAAACCCTCCAGACTCTGTACAGAATTCAACACCTAGGAAATAAAGTTTTCTTTCTGTGGATTCCTGCACATGTGGGGATTGTGGGAAATGAAATAGCGGATGAGTTGGCAAAAAAGGCTCTGAAGTATTCAAGAATAAATGTTAATGTCCCTCTGGGGAAATCTGGGGTTAATTAAAAAGATAATTAAGAAAAGATGGCAAGAGGTATGGATACAGAAAGAAAAGGGAAGACATTTTTATGAAATAAATAATGAGGTAAGAATTGTGTGACAGGTATGTGGCAAATGAAGGGATGAAACAACAATATCTCGACTCCGTATTGGGCACACTGCATTGAATCAATCACTTTTTAAAACTGGTAAGCATGATACAGGATTATGCAGCAAATGTAGAATTTCAGAAACAGTCGAACATGTACTTTCAGATGTGCTGATTATAATGAAGAAAGATTTCAGCTCATAGAGGAAGTGAAGAAATTAGGAATAAAAAAGTTGAAGAGCTTGCTAAATGGTAACTTAACAGTGACTAAAGCGTTATTAGAATATCTAAAGAAAACTAGTTTGATTAGAAGAATTTATTTATTTTTGCCATCTTCATCAACGCTTCACACTCCAGCACACATGTAGCATGCGGTTATGGTTTGTTTGTTTAAATGTTTTGTCTACAGAGGGTTTATGTTCTGAGCATGTATGGATTACTTGGTGGCTTAAAGTGTGAAACTAAGAGAATTGACTTACATCTACTGCTTAAAAGCAACGCTGGACTTTATATAAATATCTCTTTTCTGGTTGAACTTTGCTGTGGAATCATCTTGGCATTCAAGTACTGTTTTTGCACTTCATGTTTAAACAAAGACTGTATTCTCACTTTATTCTCTCTACAACAAAGACTGAGCAAAGTATATGGTTCTAGATGATTGCAAACAAGGACTGTGCATTGGGATACTGGACTGTTTGTTATGTTCTAACTGTTTGACCCTCAATTATTGGTGTCCTATTGAATTTGTATGTTCTGGGTAACTATGTTTAATACATCTGACTCATAAGTAGGATTGTTCATTTTGGTCCCTCATTTCATGTAATACTTAGACAAAAGTCAAAGGTATAGGTGTTACACATGTTTTTGTGATAGCCTAGGTAATATTCAGGGGAATGGGGAGATGGGGGATTCCCTCACATATCTCTGCCTCTATCTACTGAATTACTTTTTATTCCCAGTGAATAATATTAAAAATTCTCACTCAGGTGCAGCTACTCCTACAACAGGCGTGTAAAATACAAATATATATATATATATATATATATATATATATATATATATATATATAAAACGCTGCAACGTGATATAGTGCAAACAACAATAAAATCAGAAAAAGGACTTTAAGCGGCACAAGCATAAGGAAAAAGGGGAACAATAAAATCCTCACTTTTTTTATTTAGAATTGCACATTTTATACAAACTTTATTTTCTAAAATTTTGTTATCACTTTACTTGCTCTTGAGCATGCTGCTAAATAATGCATATCTTCAACATACACTTTCTATGTCGCTAAAAATATGAGAAGATACATTTTCAGTGGACTTTAATTTGCTTTGCTTAAGAAAGCATTGTCAAGTTGGTTTGTATCAAACACAATGTAATTTTCGGCAATCGAGATTTGGCAGCAACAGCTAATTTTTCCGCTTGGGCGAGCACTTCGCTGACAGCTTACCTCACGCATGAAATCAGCCACATGCTAGCAAAACACTGAGAACACGCAACAATCCTGAAGAGACATTGCAATAGAGCGGAGGCACCAAAGCTGCTGAGAATCTGCTCACCCGGAAGCTTCCGTAACTGGCACAGATTTACAGAATTTTTTAAAATTTATTTGGCAAATGAATAATTTTACATACTTATTCCCAACATTTTATGATGTGAGCTTTAAGTTACATCTCAAATGATAAGAATTCAATTTATAAACACATTAATTAGCCGGTCCGCAAACTCATTCTCGCAAATGGCCTGGGTAGCATTAGCAGCTTATGGAACGCCACTGATATATACAGTGCCTTGTGAAAGTATTCATACCCCTTCATTTTTTTCACATTTTGTTAAGTTGCAGCCCTTCTGCTAAACTGCTTTAAATGACTTTTTTCCACATCAATCTACACTCCATACACCATAATGACAAAGCAAAAACAGAATTGTCACAACTTCATAAATTTATTAAAAATGAAAAACCTGAAATAAGTACATTGCATAAGTTTTCATACCCTTAACTCAGTACTTAGTTGAAGCACTTTTACAGCCTCAAATGTTTTTGGGTATGATGCGGCCAGCTTTGATCATCATCATCATGTGGCAATTATCTGCCATTCTTCTCCTCGCCTCTTCACCTCTCAAGCTCTGTCAGGTTGGATGGGGGCAGACCCATATTTTCAGGTTTCTCCAGAAATATTTGATTGGGTTCAAGCTCAGACTCTGGCTGGGCCACTCAAAGACATTCACAGAGTTGTCTATAAGCCACTCTTGCTGTGAGCTTATGGTCATTGTCCTGTTGGAAGGTGAACTTTCTGCCCAGTCTGAGGTTCTGAAGGCTCTAAACTGGGTTTTCATTAAGGCTATCTCAATATTTTGGTGCACTGAGCTTTTCTTCTACTCTAACGAGTCCCTCAGTCCCTGCTGCTGAAAAAACAGCCCCACAGCATGAGGCTGCTACCAGCACACTTTACTTTTTGGATGGTACTCTGCAGGTGATGAGCAGAGCTGGTTTCCTTCAAACATGATGCTTAGAATTGAGGTTCATCAGACCAGAGAATCTGTTTCTCATAGTCTGAGGGTCCATTAGGTGCTTTTTTGCAAATGCCAAGTGTGTTTTCATGTGTATTCACTGAGGAGAGGATTGAGTCTGGCCACACTGACATAAAGCCCAGATCAGTGGAGTGTTTCAGTGATGTTTGTCCTTCTGTAGGTTTCTCCCATCTGCATATATGATCATGGAGCTCAACTAGAGTGACCATCAGCTTCTTGGTCACCAGTCTAGACAAAGCCCTTCTCCATCAATTGCTCAGTTTGGCCAGGAGGTCAGCTCTAGGAAGAGTCCTTGTTGTTCCAAACTTCTTCCATTATGGATAATGAAGGCTACATGATTCTGTGAACCTTCAATGCAGCAAAAATTTTTCTGAACTCTTCCCCACATGTGTGGCTTGATGCCATCCTGTCTCTGAGCTCTACAGGCAGTTCTTTTGACCTCAGGGCTTGGTCTTTGCTCTAATATGCATTTTCAGCTGTTAGACCTTTAAGATGTGTGCCTTTCCAAATCGTACCCATTCAATTGAATTTGCCGCAGGTTAACTTCACTTCAACATAACAAAATGTGAAAAAAATGAAGGGGTATGAATACATTCGAAAGGCACTGTAGTCTATAGAGACCATATATCAGTGATGGGAGCCCCAAATACCAGGACAGCCAGGCACAAGAACAGTTTCTCCCCCCAGGCAATCTGCCTTATGAACAGTTAAATGTTCCCCCCATTGTGCAATAACCCTATATTTATGTTACATCCCTGCATTTCATTCTATTCTATTCTTATTCTATCATTTATAGCACAACTGTACATACCATTTATTTTATTTGCAATTATTTTGCTTTTTTTTGTCTATTTATATTTACATGTGTGTATTTTTTTATTCTCATCTTATTTTTATTGTCTCTGTGTTGTTGTCTCTGTGAACTGGAAGCTTGTGACGCTAAAACAAATTCCTTGTATGCGCAAGCATACTTGGCAATAAAGCTCTTTTTGATTCTGATTCGAATCACAATTTGAAGAAAAGTTTTATTTTTCATGCTGCTAAGAGGACCAACGGCCATGTATACACCACAGAGTTTCAGGAGAGACAACCACATTTAAATGCAGTGAATCCGAAAAAAGCTCAAATTTGGCTTTGTTCCCAGCTGAGGAATAAGGGTCTTATCTAACAAAATGATCAGGTATTTTCTAAAAAAATAAAATAAAATAAAAATTTATATACTTTTTAACCACAAATACTTGTCTTGCACTAGCTCTGCGATGTGCATGTGCATCTTCACGCTTTACGTAATCACATTGGAAAGGTCAGACGCAGTTCTTCGTCTGTATACTCTCGTTCAAAAAGGTTGGGTAGGGCAAAAATCTCAGTTTCTCCTCCAACTTCAAAACTGTCCGATGTCATTGTTTTTTTGTAAAGGGTGTTTGATTTTTTTTTTTTTTTTTGCACGTTCTCTTTGTAAACACTGGGTCTGTATTTCTGCCTACATCACCCTTATTCCTTGGCTGGGATCGTGTAGAGCCCTGAAGCTACATAGAGACTAAAACTTGTACCTTCAATTTGTTGGCTTCCACTGAAGTCCCCTATATGGAGAAAAACCCTGGAATGTTTTCCTCAAAAACCTTCATTTCATTTTAGCTGGGGAAAGAAAGACATGAACATCTTGGATGATATGGGGGTGAGCAAATTATCAGGAAATTTTTATTCTGGAATGAACTAATCCTTTAAGACTGATCATGTAACCTTGTCAGATTCTTAGATGTTCTGAATCGTTGTAGTATTCAGTCTGAATGGTCTGTGTGAACCAAATGATGTCCCTAGAACTATTTCATTCTTTCTATATTCTTACAGGATGGTGTTCAGTAGAGTAGCGGTGCAGCATATTTTGGCAGGTGGCTGCAGCTGAGGCAGTTCGGATGCCCCCGATGGCATGGTGTTAGGGATGTGTCTGACCACACTGGGACTCCCAGTCACACACAGCCCACTTTTCCATCAGGTAGCATACACACCCACACACTGTCAAATTACATTTTGTCTTCTTCTGTGCTGCACAAGTAAATGGTGCTTTTGGCACCCAAGCAGAGCAACAAATAAGCTGATACCTGTGGGTACAAATGTGGAGACCAGTCCTGTGTTTATTTCACAGCAGAATTGAGGGTACAGGCAGACAGGAAGACATGTTCATTTTCACTGTTTTTCTAGGGAAGGAGAAGTTTTGAAGAATGTTCACACTGCTTTCTTCTTTACCTCAGTAAAGGTAAATGGGGATCAGTGGCCATCAAGCTCAAAAAGGAGAAAAAAGCATTATAAAATCATTCTAAATGTGGTCTGTACAATTTGTTCCAAGTGTTTCGAAGCTTGATATGATATGCTTATATGAGAAATTTAGTTATTCATTGAAAATCTTGCCAGACAAACAGTAATATTGAGAAATAGTGTATTGATTTAAAATAACTGTTTTGCTTTAATATTCTTTAAAATGTAATTTATTCAAAGCTTAATTTTCAAATGTCTTCACTCCAGTCCTCAGTGTCACATGATGCTTCAGAAACTATTCTAAAAAGTCGATTTGGTGCTCAGAAAAAAAATTCTTATCAAACCTAAGAACAGTTGTGCTTTCTGTGATACATTTTTTTCCTTTGATAAATAGAAAGTTAAAAAGAACAGCAATTATTTGAATTTTTTTCCTGTAACAAATGTTTTCACTGTCACTTTTGAACAATATAACACATCCTCGTTGATTAAATTACCCGTCTGACCATATACCTTTGTAGCAAATTAGCTCAAAGTGAGATGAACATAATTACTCATAACGGGTTGTTATCAATTATATATTCATCTTCAGGAATTAATTGTAGCATTAATAGTACAATAAAATGATTTGTTCGTCCGCAGTACGGACAGTTTTAATCGTCTATTGACTCTAAGGAAAATTATTTCTCTGGCCACGAAAAATTTATTTTCCTTACTAATACATCGCTCATAGAGCATGTAGCAAAACCGGAACGTTAAAGTGACCTGTGAGCGGCAGACACAGACAACCAAGTGTGAATACATATGGATGTTTATTAAACTACACTACAGGGGAACATGTAACATCGAACTGAACACAAACATACACACATTAAGCATAGATGCCACCACAAGGAAGGCATGGAGAGAGAGAGAGAGAGAGAGAAGAGAGAGAGAGAGCATAATGGCAGGATTTGCGCAGAGAGAGAGAGAGAGCATAATGGCAGGATTTGCGCAGAGAGAGAGAGAGAGAGAGAGAGAGAGCATAATGGCAGGATTTGCGCATCAGCTAAACACAACCTGTTAGAACCATCGAAGAATTACAATACCTTAATTAAAAGGGGTCGAAGCCTAGAAGCGCATCTAAATAGTTAACAAGCGGTTACTTGCATATTGTTTTTTTGTTGGTGCTGGGAAAAGTGTCCTGGTGCATGTATAATGCGTAGATTCTTGATGAATTCCTTTAGGAGTGAAAGCTTCGTCATTCCAGCCATGGGTTGATTGGTCCGAAGTTAAATCGCCAAAGTTACTGAACTTATATCTGCCAGAAGCTCGGACTCCCCCCGAAAAGGGAGTCGCGAGTTTTCCACGGTGATGTGTGTCTCCAGGGCACCGAAAGTAAAGAGAAGAGCCCACCTTTTGGGTGTGGGAGAAGTTTTATCTGGTTTCCCTGTAACACCCATTTTGGTTAGTTTGACCAATAACAAGGCACATAGTTTCAGCGGGAAAGTGTTTCTTTGTTCCACTTGACATCTCATTTGCATGTTTTATGACTGTTCTGCTCTGGCTCTTTATGACTGTTATGACTGGTGTAATTCTTCCCACAGTACAGTAAAACTCGTATGATTCACGTTCACATAGTGTACATCATTGTTTGAGAAAGAGCAGATCATTTTGATATCAAGAAAGAGACACCTAACATATATTAAACCAGAGATACATTCATACACCTGAATGTGAGTGTTTAGAGTTATTAATACAAATAACGAGTGGTAACTATGGCTAATATAATAAGGAAACATGTTAAACAACACACGCGCATACCAGATACCCGTAACTGATTAAATATGGTCTAAATAAAGAAAATGTCTCTATGGGTGTGTGTGTTATCTATCCTGTAATCGTGGGGGGTTAGTCCACTGGTCAGCCAGGCCTGGTACTGAGGGTCTCTTCGGAATGTGTTTGAAGTCTGATGTAGAGAACAGAGTTGATCTGTTTAGCCTCTTCTTGATAGTTGGGGGGCAACCGCTGGCAATTTAGCAGCCATATAAAGGTAGAATGTAGGGGCCAGGTCTGTGAGTTATATGCAAATGTCAAAAGGCTAAAATGGTCTCTTAAGCCATAAAGTGTAAACGCCCATCAATGATCTTAAGCATACGCTACACCTTCGATCAGTAATGTGACTACCATTCACCTTTTTTTGTGTGAAAATCAGCTTAGACATTTCTCTGCTAGCTACTATATGGGTTTCAAACAATATGAGGGTTAATATGTTAGTTTCTGGGTGAAATACACCTTTAAAAGGCATAGAAGTTGTTGAAATTTAATAATGGCAGGAAAGGACATAAGTTTAAATGTACGTCATGTTATAAATTATATGGTCACAAATAGGACAATGTCTTTATGAGCTGTGTGAAACCGCTGGTGTAATCACATGGTCTCCTTTCTGACCCAAGGCTCGTCCACAAGATTATGTAAAAGAGCTTCTGGCACGACAGAGCCCAATCTCCTTCCACAAGCACTGGAACATCAACCCTGTGGCCATCTACCAGCACTGGCTCACAGAGCCAAATGACCACACTTGCTCACAAAGACCAGAGAGGAGCTGTAGATTGAGGTTATGGAGTGAGTGAGTGAGTGTGTGTATTTAAATTTAATTTCATACTCTAGGAGCATTTAAAGACACCACACAATCTGTTGATAAGGCTCGAAAGGAGGGGAAGAGAACTCACTTCATAGGAGCCTATGCTGTCATTGATGGGTCTGAGATTTTTCACCTTAAGCATGGTAAACCTGTTTGATTTTAGTGGATGTAGCTTCTCATTTTGCGTAAGAATTGATTCACTGCGTTTATGCCGAAGATTGGATTCATTTGACTTTGTTAGTCAGCGATTCATTTTTATTTTTAGAGGATTCTATGAAGTTTGTTCTGTTATTTTTGTTCTGGTCTTTTGATGTCTATTTCCGTTGTTTCTCTCAATGCCAGGGGGCTATGTGATAATGTAATGCATTAAGTATTGTTTCTGTATGCTAAATCTTTTAAAATTGATTTTTGTGTGTCTCATTCTGGTTTTAATCAGACTGGAAAAAAACAATGGGGCAATGAGGTTTGGATGCCTCGTGGTTCAGAGCATTCTGCAGTTCGGTCTTACAGAGCTATATTAATCCTAAGGAGCATTTTCTTTGCTTGGTAATTAGTGTTAATAATGTTTTTTAAAAAAATATGTATTATTGATTAACATTTTGGTTGTAATACCTCCCAAAAAAACGACTTGTTGTTTGAAGTGATAGGACAATTTTTTTTTGTTATGGTCTAGTACACTTAGATGCTTTGTATTGGTGGAGATCCTTATATTGCTCCTGGTGTCAATCTTGATAGATTTTTTAAAATAAATTGATTAAAGCAGTATTTAACGAAACCTGATTCATTCTGATGTGACAAGTGCTTTTGGCATGGCATCCAATTTATGAACATAATTTTAGTCCTCACGGATATTTTATTTGGAATAACGGAGATATTCTTTATGAAAATAAATCATATTTTTTCCCAGTTTTGGTCAATAATATTATTATTCTGGTTGCTCAATTAATAAATTCTGATGGTTACATATATTCTTATTCAGTGATTTTGAATAGATAAAATATACCTGTCACACCTCGAGAGTTCGCCATTGTAATGAGCGGCATTCCCCGTGGGACAATAACTCTTCTCAAGTACTCTGCTAGATTCCAGTTTTCTTTGTCAATAACTCATCCTTTTGATACAATGATTGGGAATATTTGTTTTTTATCTACCTCTTCCGGTCGGAATAAAAGAACCAGACAACTGTTTCAGGCTGAGATAACCTTCTCTCCCATACATTGTGTCTTACTGGAATGGCCTGTACGATAAAGTATGGACTTTGTCATCTAAAGATTTAATAACTAACAAGGTAAAACATATTTCTTATAAATTACTTCATCTTTTTTACCCTCTTAAGCTCTATTTAAAAAAATGTTTTCAGAGATTGATTCTTTATGCTCCTTTTGTGGGGCTGAAGATGAATCTATGAACACTGACACTCTTCTTACATCTCACTGTGCAAATCGTGTCTAAATTGTTTTTTTGTGTTTTTTTGGGCCATGTTTAGCATGAGAATCCAGCTCTTTAACAGTGTAAATAACTCAGAATGCATGGAATAGCATTAGACCCCCCCCCCCCCCGCCTTTAAATGAAGATTTTATCAAATAAATCAAGTTATTTTTTTCAGTGTTGTATTCATTTTATTTTAATGTTACATTTTATTATAAGAATAACATTATAATTTTTATTAATTATTATAAAACTTTTTTTAATTTGATGTAATTATTTTGAGTGAACAATAAAATAAATGTAAAACTAATATGGCACATTGTGTATTAATATGTAGAAATTTCCGTATTTGATTTTTTTTTCAGGGGTTTTACCTGTGTTTTGAATTTGCACTTTTTTACAGTTCAATTTTTGAACTATTCAAGGATCTGTCTGTCGTTCATGAACACCACCAACCTCAAAAGTGTTTTTGCAAGGATGTCTGTGGGCCATCTGTGGGTTTGTTTGTTTTGTTTTGTTGCTGTGAAATGCGGTGCTAAATTGTCTAGGGATAGTCAGTGTGTTCCTGAAGAAGGAAAACCTCTTGTCCCTCCCCTTAAGACAGAAGATTTTGCTCCAATAGCTTGGCAGCATTTGATAGGATTCAGTTGGCTACAGTGTGGCTGTTTAGAAGCACCATTATTTACTCTGGCAAATCTCCATTTACTTGACTGAGGTGCTTATTCTTTCTCTTCTTTTGAAACTAGAACATCCTTGAACATTATTGTAACCACTGCTAGATTATGTGTACATGCATCCACCATGTCTTGAAATCTATAAGAGAAGGAGATTCTGTTCTGGAGATGGATTCTTTCGTTTTCTGCTCAGATGGTGGAGCCAGGGAAAGAAGCTTAAAGAAACTAGGATGTGTTTCAGGATTTTAGCTTATAAGTGTAAAGTCACTCACAGCAAGAGTGCTGAACGGGTGTGCAATATATCATTTGCGATAATATCGTAATTGTTGTTTTAACGATGTGTGATTTGACATTATCGAGTATATTGCAAAAATCGAACAAAACACACCTACAGAGTGCACGCATACATGACGTGCGAATTTAGAGTGCGTTCTTTCACTGCATGATTCAGTATTAAAATGCATAAAGAATGATCAGAAAATTCAAGATATGGGGGCAGAAAATGTATATATTTATATCATTTCATATAGTTAAACAATATTACACGAAGATTGAGCGCCGTTTTTTTTTGCTCCAAAAATCAGCATGATTACAAATGTGATTTTATACAACAGTTCAATAAACAAGAAGTTAATATTAAGAGACTTGCGTTTTAGACACCATATTGCCTGTTTTTGCTCTATTTTACCAACAGAAATAATTCCAAACACAGTCACAGCACTGTTTTGCATCTCTGAGCAACATGACGGTGTTTCGTTCCTGAATGAATCAACCGTTTAAAGTCCCCCTGTAGTCAAACATTTTATCCTTTAAAACTCATCTTTGATCATCAAAATGACATATTCAAATGTTTTTTCTTGTGAAAATAATTTTCTCATGCCTTAAAATAGCTTGAATGTAACTCTACACCCTTGCCTCATTTACTATAGGCAGATCTATGAATATGCAAATTAGACCCGCCTCCACTCAGCCAGCCAGTCAGCGCCTCCAGATTCACTAACTGAACTGTAGTAAATGAGATACAAAGGCAAATGGAAATATTGGTTTAATTAAGCCATATGTGTTTGAACCAGAAAAAAGCTGGTATGCTCAACGCAAGGAGACTGTTGGCTAAAATTATTTGTTTGCGCTGGTTCGTACACGGATAATGACTGATAAACTATGTATTTACTAGCCGACAACTACAGTGGATAGTGTAACATTCGTTAAATTTACCTACTTGACGATGTTGTGTCCTCAAAATTCCTTGAAGACTCAAATGCAGCCAAGTTTGTGATTCCAGATCGCGCCCGCGAGCATATGCGTGTGACGGGCAGATGTCAATGCGGGAGAGGTGCGTCTGACTCCGGGCTACTTTTACACGGTTGCCGCGGGTTATTATTCAAGTTAGTGGTTCCAAATACAAATAAATATGCGGTAACAGCACATGACATCCTAAAAATAGGGGGAAATATTAACAGTTAGCGAAACATCTACAGAAAAATATAACTGTTACCGGATTAACCTGGCTGCCTTCTCACTAGACCCTCTGCTTTGCAGCACAGTTAATGATATGCTAGCTAATGTTAATTTGAATATGTGAATATGTAATACCTCTTGTTTTTGTGGCATTGAATCAATAATAATAAAAAAAAAGTTAATGATATGCTAAGGATAGGATCCTGTGACTCGATTGGTTATTGAAATTTGTGATGTATTAAAAAAGGGCTGTTTCAAACCACACTGTGACTGCCATTTAGAAACTAGAATATACTCAGCAATGGTGTTGATAAATGGATTGGCACATGGTTTGTCTAAAAGCAAATTAAAATCACGGGATAGACAAATAAACAACATAAAAAAACTTGATTTTCACCACAGGGGGACTTTAAATGATTCCGTTCAATCGCAATGACTCAGGTATTAACAGTGACTTGATGCCCCCTACTGGCTGTTTTAATTTCACATTTAAAGTATTTTTTTATTCTTTAAATAATTTCAGATATCAGTATTCAACATTTTATGTCTCCAAACATTTTTTAAAATCAATCATTAAAGCATTCCATGTCCCGCTGAGCTGCATTAAACTGAGTAAATATATCTATTCCACTTCCGTTGCAGCTTCTGTCTTTCCTCTGCATTGCAAAGATGAATTTTGTTGATACTGATTTCATTTGTTTGGTAACAGCCCAAATGTCTTATTATTCTAACTGACTGATTAAATGTAAGAATTTGACTCAAAAGATGATGCACACCTTTAAAAAATTGCTTTATAAAGGTAAAAATGCCCATAAAATGTAAAAGTCAATTTAAACTTATTGTAAAAGATTAATTTCTATCAATGCTGTGAACTGACCACCACACAGAATATGAAGAATATCAAAAACTTTAGGAGTCAGCTGTCCACGGTAGTCCTTAAGATATCAGCGCAATAATACACTCAGCAAAATATTGTCTAGTTATTGTTATCGAAAAAAATCTAGCTGAACTCAGTTTCCGTTGTATCAAAGATGACAACATTTAGAAGAAGGAAGATCTCCTAGAACTGCTCTCTTGCTGAGAGACTTGCTGGTTTAATTCAAATGGCTCTTCGGGCTTTTGCCTGTTTTCAAAGTTTCTCAAGGTTTTTGTGTTTCTCTCTTGCTGCTCTCTATAGATAACATTATAATTTTCCAAGCAGAGTAGAAAAAATCCTGTCATGAATAGAAAGCCTTAGGATTTAGCTGTTTTAATTTCTCTTAATTGAATCAGTCCTACTATTTAAATAGCAATATTTTTTCACGTGCTTTTATTCGAGTCCAATGCCTTTTAAATTTGCTAAATGACCACCTACATGTCTGATTAAAGTTGATGGAAGTGGAGCACATACAAAGTTTTGTCATCTTTTGGGGTGTTTTGTTTGTTTGTTTTTTTTGGACTAATATGTTTAAAATGAATTCTTGCTTTAGAAGTTCTTTTCAAAGGATTGGTAATGCTGGAGTTAAACCGTGACCAATGAAGCGATGCTATCTTTATTGTAGATCTCTGTGCTAATTTAGTTTTATTTGAACTTGCCTTACTTCCTTCATCGAAACTTATTGTTTACAAAAATCACTAGAATTAAAAACACTATTAAAGGGGATTTAAATGCTTTAGATATATCAAATGGCTCTGTGCTATCTTTAAATCTAAGTATGTTATCTCTACAAGATACTGGATTTACTCCCAAAAGTTGCAGAGGGAACAAATTTAAAATTTCTCTAAAGTACTTGTACTTCAGAGGTTCTGTTCTCAGACACAGAGTACTGGAATTAAATCCATCTTAAATCGGCAGTTTCTCTGCTGACTTTGTATATTTTAACTGAACATCTCGAGAAGGCAGACAACAATGAGTCATTCAGAACTGCAGCAGTTATTCAAAACCTTGTTAGATCTAGAATGGCTTTCAATCCTTATGCCTCAGAGATGCCAACCATCTCATATTGATTTTTTGCTTTGGGCGTGGGTGGAATCCCATCCTCCTTTGTTTGGAAGCTTGACATCAAAGCAGTTGTTTGGCTTTGATTCACTTCCCTCCTTGGCGATGTTTCTCAGCCGGCATGATGTCACTTTGCAGGTGATATTTGTAAATCATTTTCACCCTAATAAGACTTATTAGGGTGAATTAGATTTTCTTCTAATAAGAAGAAATGCACAGATGGTCCTTCTCAGCTGCTCTGTAATCTCAGGAATAGCTTGTACAAGTTTAAATGAAGGTCTAAAAAGTTATTTCTTTCGGTATGGCCTTCATGGTAGTGGGGCGGTTATGCCAGCACTTAGAGTAATGGTCATGATTCTTCCAAAAAAGAGGGGGAAAAAAAAGAAAAGAAAAAGATGCTTTCTTGCTCCAAGCTGAAGAGCACCCTGGTTCATGGCTCGAAGTTTTTAGGGGTTTTTATGGTTGAGATGTCAGTTAAGTTCTTGCCTTGTCCTTAAGTCCCTGCCACGTTTTCTCAGCCATTTTGAGCTGTCGTTAATAAGCCAAGGCTTTAATGAGGAGAAAAATCAATATCTGTTAAATGCAAAGAATAACAAGTTGGCTGAGATGAAGGATGTACACTGAAAAAAAAAATGGCATAGGATTTACTTGAAAAAAGCTTAGAAACAATTTTCACTCAAAAAAGGCTAGTAAATTTACAAAAAAAATTGCCAAGTAAAAGCCTAAACATAATTATTAGTAGTTTTAATTAGAAATTTTTAAGTTAAGTTTACTTGGGAAAATTTTACTTAAGTAATGCTTACTATGGAAATGAACTCTGATTCACTGAAAAAGAAAACAATAAGTACATTTCATTCAGTCACAGTTTATAAAATTTATTCAAACAATGTAGCACTGAAAAAAAGCATACTATTTAAGTATGTGGTTCACTTACAAACATGTAAGTAAGCAATAAGACAGCTTACTATCCTTTTAAGATAACACATCTACTCAATATAATTCTTACTCAATTGAACACAGAGACCTCAATACTTGGTACACCATACACAATGACAGTAACAATCAGTGGCTAGTGTTTGAGTATGAATGGGTCATTTTGAGTAGAAAATAAACTCCAGATGTCACAAAACAGTAAGTTACTAAACCTAACAACAAAAGCAACCATAAAACAGTGTAAATACAACTCGAAAACAGTGAAAAATTTAACCTTTTTAATTATTCATGCCCCAGTGCATGATGGGAAAAACGGGATCATAACTTTGATATTTACTTAAAGAATCCTTGTAAACATAACAAACAATTCCAAGTAAAATATACTTATCAGTTCAAACTTTAATTTCTACAAGCTTGAATTGAGTACTAATATAGAATTTACTTTAATGTTTTAATTCTTGCCTGAACTAAATTATTTAATGTAGAAATTACATTTGTTTTTATGTAGTATTTCCTTCACCACAAAATCATTTTTATCAGTGTAATGCCTTTTTATTTGGCCATTGATGTATTACTTTTGCCTTCTGTGCTCAAACACAGCATAAGTTAAAGAGCAGGATGGACCTGATTAATGATGCTAAACCACACAAGTTCTGTGAAGCTGGTCCTAATGCATAGGCTAATGCACTTCATTAGAACATAATAAATGCTGTTAAATGAGGTACTATAAAAAGGTTCAGGATCGATGAAGGCGAACATTACATCATGAGGCTTTAATGGAAATTTTTATTGAGTTGGCCAGCTAAAGAGCTCTCAATGCAGTGCACTGTGTTCATTAGATCTGACTCAACCAATGACAATGAATCGATAAAAACTATTCAAGTGCAATGCCAACTCAATCCTGGCTGACCTGATATTGTTTCACGTTTTTGTTACATGGGTCAAGGTTTGGATACTTACCCCAAAAAACAGTACCAGACTTCTAAAGCGTACCAGATTTGGGTTCTTCGGCTTGTAACAATAGCAGAACTCTTTTTATGAGCTTCCATATGACTTGTGTGTGTGCTTGTGATTTATTCATATTGTTTTTAACCCTGTATCTGCCTTTTCTTATAATATTTTGTGTCGCCTTTATTTTTCTATTAAAAAAATACAGCAAGCTGTGTACATTAGGTACAATTTTATTGACATTTATTATTGAATAATAATAAATGATAACCAAAACTGATCATGAATAAATCCATTAAGAAATAAAACACCAAATACATGCTCAAACAAATAAATGTCTCTTCCATTTGTCTGAGAAAAGCAATTATGTTTCAGAAGGTCTAAAGTAGAGTAAGCACTTCACAATATTATTATTATTATTATTATTATTTTTTTTAAATCTAACCATATGGATTGTTTAGATATTTTAAGAATGAGGTCATGAGAATGTGTTGATAGTTTGTGTAGTTGGATGGTTAAGCTCCAGAAAAGCAATAATGAAGTGGCTTTGACACTTAAAGATTTGAAAAAGAGGGAAATACCCTATAAAGAAATCTTTTGATGCAATTCCTTTATTTGTTTTGGCAAGACTGCCATTAGCTTTCGTTTCCAAGATGGATTATGTGTGACTGTGGTGACCACAAACCTTCTAATGTCACATTTCGATTGCATCCTTTATTGTTTGATTGAGTTATATGTGACCAGGAGACTGAATGGCGCAGAGGCTGCATGCCCTCAGAGTGAGAGAGATGATGATTCAGATCGACTGTGCAAATTCTACACAGATGCAGGTTTCAGTGTATGAGTGCTTGAGAGAGCAGTGATGTAAGCAAAGGCGCTTCAGATCTATTAATGGCTCAGGGGAGTGAGGTCTTGTTCAAGTAACTAAAAGAAGGACAGACAAATAGAGACATGGAACATGTTTGCCTTTATCCTGTGCCAAATAAGAAGACTTTTGCAACTCACTGTATGAGTTTGAATGATTGAATTCGTGACTTTGCTATAGAGGACTATCTCATTATCTCTTAAAATATTAAAGGATATTGTCAACCTCTAAATATTTAGATTTTCTTGATGAACACTGCATACGCAGTTTCCTGCAGTGCACATTTTAAAAAGGGGTTGTGCTAGTGTTGTCATCTTGAAGCTTTCTGAGCTGTTGAACTACAGATCTTTTTACCCAGTGAAAGAACATTTTGAAACCTTGAAAGATGAAGCAATGAGTCAAACAGTTGTTTTTTGAACTTTTACTGATACCTTGGAGAGATAAAGGGCTAAGGTAAGACAAAATATTGTATTATTTTTTTGTTTTAGTCTCTCCGTCTCAGCCATTTGGTGGTCATAAATTAAAATTCTGTCATCTTTTATTCACTGTTGTGTAATTCCAAACCTGTTTGACTTACTTTCTTTTGCAGAACACACACCCACAAATGTATTTTGATAAATCTTTCAGTGTTTTTAGTCCCTACAGTGAAAGTCATTGGGGTCTAATTAGCATTCTGTGGATAAAAGAAGTTGAAGCTTTCTTTAAAATTACGACGATGAATAATTTTCAGTGTGAGCGTGAGGTTAATACAAAAAAATGGATTTTCTAGGGTGGAACGGTCTGTGCGTGATACTTAAAGAGCATAAAGTAAAACAAAAGGTTGACCTGCAAAGGTCTTGTGGGCATTCTGTCTGTTTCATTGTAAAGATTCAACATAAGATTATTCTGAGAGGAAAAAGCTAGTAAAAGTCTCCCAGTCATACAGCTTCCTCAATTAACTGTCTGAGTAGTGACAAGTGATGGACTCCTGAGACAACAACCTTCTGCTGTTCTCTGAGGCAGGCTGCCAGATAATGAGCGGTAGGAGATACAGCTTGGATGAGCAAAGCCTACTGCAGAGTTCAATGATTCTCCACAGGTTATTGCTAGCAACAGTTCCGCCAGATCTGAGAACGACACTGTCACAGTGATTCGTTAAAGCAGAGCATGAATCCAACGTAATGAACACTTTCCACTTAAGTACGATTAAAAGACGGAAAGAGAGCGATTGTACTCTTGTGCACACAAGATACATTTTCATCCACAGAACAATGCTGCATCTCTCACTCCATCTCATCTATCCGTTCTCTCCGTTTTTATTGAACCCTGATGAGATTCCCTTTCCAGCTGCTAGATCATCAGTAAGGTTTATTTGTGAATGCACATGATGATAATCCATTACAGATGCTGTGCTCAGTGAATGTTCATTCGGTTCCTTTCAGTTTATATGCTAATAAGAGTAACAGAGGAGCTGAGGTGACTTCAAATTCTGTTGTTTTCATTCTACTTTAATATTCAGGATTAAAAGAGGATATAAAGATCATTTTAAATGTTTGCAGAAAGTTTAGGTGTAAAAAGTACGTTTCATGATTCTGAATGATAAGAATTTAAGCATCTTCTCAGGATATTTTTGTGGACATAGTAGTTTAATGTGACATAAGCAAACTAATTGGTTAAGCTAGAAGTTATTTGTTTGACTTGGGAAAATCATATGTTTTTTCGAATATTTGTTCGAAATGATTAATATTAATATAATATTATTATTTTTATTCACATTAATTCTTTAAATAGAACAAATAATAAGTAAATAAACTATGAACTGTTAACCTCAGCACAATGTTTTTTTGAATCATTATAGACAAAGTAACATGCTGTCTATTATAAAATGCCAAGCCTTACATCAAAAATTTGTTATGATGAGTAGGGTATTGTGCTGTTTTGTGTTTCTTTATCCTGTAATAAATACCTTTACATTTAAGGTTCTGAACAGAGGACAAAAAAGAAAAAGTATGTCATTCAAAATAAAGGAAACTGTCCCATTGTATCATGTGTCAGAATTTCTAAGATATGTTGGAAACACGAAATAGTTCAAAACCCATCAAAACGTGTTGATGTCATATGATGCATCATATGAAAAGTCTAATAATCCAGTTTGCTAATTCCGTCAAAAGCTTAGATGTAATTAAACCTGTGATCATTAATCCACTGATGAGGCTACAGTAATTTTAGCTCTATAACACCTAGAAGCTTTTAGAATCCGTTAGCATTTCCATTCATCTCTGGATTGGCTGGTGCTTTGTTCCTGGTTCTGAGTTTGTTATGCCAGTTTTTGATTTAGTCGCCTAAAATCTATCTGACTAATCATTCTGTTATTTCAAAGAGCACACGATCTATTCATCAGTGATTAAGGAACATTGGCTGGCAGGCAATCAGCAGGTGTTTTCTCTGACTTGCACTCCATAGTGCAGGGGATGAATTGGTTGACCTTTTGCTGGCTCTGTAACCCCAGTGGGCATTAATTAATTCCTACACAGGCTAAACCATCCAGTGTGACAAGATGGCTTCTGTAACCACAGCTTCCCTTCTCCAACATAAAAAAATAAATGAAGAGTAAATCCTGACTACAGAGAACTCAATTACTATTTAAACTCATTAAAAATAACCCAGAAATGTTTTAAATAACACTAAAAGCTAATGTGGCTGCATTAGCTTTTAGTATTATTTAAAACATTTCTGGGTTATTCTTGATGGTTTTATATGGAATGTTATGTTTGTGACCAGGTTGGCAAACCAACTAAGACCAGCTTGGGCTGAAAGTATACCCTATTATATATAAGTATACCCTAATAGCCTATTCCTTTGGTTTGTTTTTGCAGTGTATTAAATCAACAGATAACATTAAATGAAGCAATACATGGAAAATCTGGTAACACTTTGGCAACACATATTCACTATTAACTATGACTTTTGCCTCAATAAACTCCTAATTTACTACTTATTAACTTCCTGGGGTCAGAAATGAGTTAGTACGGTAGTTGTTAAGTTTAAGTATGGGGTATGTTTAAGGGATCTAAATATGGTCATGCAGAATAAGGCATTAATATGTGATTTAGTAGTGCTATTAAACAGTAATATGCCTGCAACTGGTTAACCCTCATCCTCTCCTCAGGTCATTTTGACCCATAATTAATTTTCGATTATTTTTTAAAAATCAAGCATTGATTGTTATGGTATGAGACTTTGGGACTTTTGTCACACTTGAATTTGGAACACACACACACACACACACACACACACACACACACAAAAATTTAGTGGATTTGAGAACTTCAAGTGAGTGTAATTAAAAAAAAAGAAGTAACTTTTATAGTATTAGTAGGGCTTTTATAGTACTTTAGTACTATAGTACTAGATTTTTTTTTTTAACTGCAGGTTTTTTTTATTTAATTTTGTCACACTTGAACATGGATCACACACACAAAAGAATTGAGTGGATTCGAGGACTTTATGTGTGTGTAATAAAAAGTAACAAATCCTTCCCTCGCAGGTCAAAGGCTTTTTTTGTGATTTTTTAAAAATACAAAATCTGACACAATCCAGAAAAGATTTATATCCAGATGAAGAGCTGAGCCTAGAGAATATTCCCAAGGCAGAAAACGCTCTCATACCGCTCTCATAAATGAAAAAGAACATATAGCTTTGGAGAAATTTGTTGCAAAAGTTAATTTTCTTAATCAGTAATTTTGTCTTGTTTTCCAGTTATTATTATTAATAATAATAATAATAATAATGGTGCTGTTTATGGATTGTAAGATGTAATTTGTTAAATTTAATGTAAAAACGACAGCAGTGGTTACAGAAACTTTACAGTAAAAATACAATATGATATTACAAATTTTAAATATTATGATGTCACACATATTTTACAGAATATTTCATTATATATATGGGGGAGACCGGGTATGGTTATAACTTGGGGAGAGTTGTAATAACACCAATTCCACCAATCAGGGATAAGGTAGGAGTCCTATGATCATGTCATTATTTATCCTCCCAGGTTCCATATGAATGGATGTCAAGGCTGTAAACAGGAAAAGGAAAAATTGATATTTAGGTAAGAATGTAAGAATGATTAAAACTATATTTTGTTTTAAACTTTTGCAAGTAAAATGATATAACTTATATTAGATAAAATTGTATAGATTCTCAGGCAAAATGTGATGTAAGTTGTTAATTTCAAACCATTAAGCTAATATGGCTAGCTAAACAGTGGCTGACAGGGGTGGGTTAAGTTGGAACATGTTAAACATGTTGTAACATGTAAAAAGTGTCCCCTTAGAACAGTTTCTTTTTAGATATCTAGAGAATGCCTAGACAGTGGAAAAGAAAGACAGATATAGGTGTACCCTGATTATATTTCAAAGAAGGGCAGGACAGTCAGAACAGTTGCAAAGAAAATGTTGAAAGCTGGTGGTGAGAATTAAGGGACCTCAGACAGCGGAAACCTTCGTATTGTCTGTATGGAGACATTTGGCAGCTCAATGCTGAAGGAAGTGTGGGTAAAATGTGCCCTATGCAGTTTCTGGACCAACCAAGTCTACACTCAGGGTTAACAACATTCATTTGTAACATTGTGACTCTGACTGAGAATATTCACACACTGACACACAAACATTGACAATGTTTTTGTTAGACCTACTGTACACATTCTTTACACAGGTATACTGGAGCTGAGTGTTCATTAAGCGTAAATTCCATTAAGGACATTTGTTCTAGTAGATTAATTTACACATACACTCCTGAGTCAAACAGAAAGGAAATTTGAGCTGTGGTCAGTCACAGAAAGTGAGACATCGTCTTGTCTTGCTCTTTTAGATTGTTTCACTAACCCTGTTTTTGAAGCATATTGCATGTTGTTGCTGCTGTTTTTGCTTTTTGTCTAATCATTACATTAGCATGTGTTACATCCTACCTACCTATTCTTGCAGAAGTTTGAATTGGTGCCTTTAAACAAATTTGTATAAAAGTCTGAAACTCTGTAACTTGTGCGACAATTTTAATAGGCCTATAGGCCTAGCCTACGTACAGTATTGTTAAAAGCAGTGTTTTTAAGCATCAGAATGGGCTGAGTCGAGTTTACACATGGGAGACAAACACATCGGCTACTTCCATTTTCATGTTTTGTCAAACGTTTCTAATTTAAGAAGCTGGCTGTACAGCGATGACAACAGAGAGTAAATGTATTGTCATGCCAGCAACCTAAAACATTGAGCATGGTGCAGGTGTATGGCTGTGCGCACTGTGCGTACCATGAGGGCTCGACTGACCTGAGAAACACCTGCGAATATTTCAGCAGTTATTACCTATTGTGTCCCTATTTCTGTCAAATGAACCAGCAAAGCCAATCATTTGTGCTTTAATTGTGGGGCCCCATGCAGGTTGAACCCGTGGGCCCTGTTTGAAATTGTGTAAATGGCACAAATCAATAAACAGATGAAAGATACAAATTAAACAATGTTTAAGTTTTTTCAAGTTTGCAGGTGTCCAGGTACAGAAGCAGAATAATCAAATGTAAAATATCATTGCATAGTCTTCACTATATAAATGCAATATAGATTGATTCTTGTCAAAACTACAAAGTAATTCAGTAAAGAGCAGTGAGTGATTTTCTCTTTTTCATTTTCTTGTATTAACATTAAGGACACCAACAGGAGCTAGTAAATTAGGCACAGTCACTTTAAGAGACAATACATCCAATATAATGATACACATACAATTTCTTTCTCAACTGTTTAGGTTCACTTAAGACATAGCCTTGTTTTTTTTTTTGTTTTGTTTTTTTTGAGGATACTTGCCAAAATGGGTATTTCAACATAATTTTGTATGTATTTTTTGGTTCAAGAGAAAGAAGAGGCAAAACTCGATTTGGTGTTCAAGGGCTGTGAGACACAGCTCTCTGCGGGAGCGCTGTGCGCACAGAACACATTTTATATATATAGCCTTTTATTCCTGAAAACATGGTGAAAAATATTTTTTTTTCCTGGCTGTTGACACTATTTTTTTTTTTTTTTTTTTTTAATTTGGTTCATCTTATGTCAGATAGAAAGTAACATTAAGGCAAATATTGTAATATAATACAAATAATATAGATATATGTATATATGTATATAACACATATTAATTCAGATTAAGAAAAAAGAAAACACCAGTCATGCATAGTTATACATTCAAATATACAAAGAAAGAAAAAAAGAAAGAAAAAAACCTGAATATATATATTATAAAAAAGGGAAAATTAAATAAAGATAAACAAATAGATAAATTTAAGATACAGTTGTCTCGTTAAAATATTCCAGAAAAGGGCTTCAGACTTTCAAAAAAAGTTTTGGCTTATGTTTTATTGCAAAATGAATCTTTTCCATCCTGAGAGCATGTAAAAAGTCAAAAACCCATTGGCGATAAGGAGGAGGAGCTGCTTCCAATTCAGAAGAATAAGTCGCCTAGCCAGTAGAGTTGCAAAGGCTACAGCCTGTAATGTGTTTAAATTGACAGATTCTGGCAGAATGCCAAACAATGCTGTTAAGGGGTTGGGGTCTATTGGTATAAAAAAAAATAACAGAAAATCAGACAGTTTTGGACAGGACCAGAAAGAATGCAATAATGTAGCTGGTTCAGTTGTGCAGCGATGGCAGGTTGGGTCAAAATCGGAATATTTTGTTTAATTTAGTTCTAAACCAATGGACTCTGTGCACTACCTTAAACTGAATGAGAGTGTGTCTAGCATTTATAGATGATGAGTGTATTCGGGCAAGAATTGGATCCCAGGTATTTTCCTCAAGCATCAAATTCAATTCCTCCTCCCAGAGTGCCTTCAGTGGGTGCATTGCGTGGGATTGTTTTGTGTTAATTATAGTATAGATTTTAGTAATAACCCCTTTCAAAGATGCATATAGGTCTAAAATATCATCAAGTATATTTTTATTTGGCAAAAAGGGAAAGTTAGAAAACTGCTTACGAATAAATTTCCATATCTGAAAGTATCTAAATAATGAATTAAGCTTTTAGTGCATTTTTGTTTGTATTTTTAAACCGGAGAGGTGTATTTGTTCGTTCAGGCGCAGTAGGACTCGAAGGAGAGCTCTGTTTGGTGTTTGTGCGCTGTCTGTGAGACACGGCTCGCAAGTACTCAGTTGAGTTCTTTCACATCTTGTATTTGGATGCTTTAAACTCTTTCGATTGTTTCAAATGGCAAGGCTCAAAAACATGTGCAGTTAATAAGCTTTCATGATGACACGCAGCAGTGGCCCATCAACTGTCCTGAGTGTTATTTTAGGCTGGCTTCGGCCAGTTGGTTCAAATCACCGGGGTTTGATTTACATTTAGATCTGCTCATATCGCAACATAACCGTCGACCCCAGGGTAAAACAAGCTCCTTGACTACTGATGATGGGATTTTTATCTGAAATCAATGGAAAGAAGCAGCAAACATTGGAAATATCAGGTATGATTTACTTGTTTCACTTGTTGAATGGAATCTGTTTTCAGGAATGACACAAAGTCTGTTCACATCTCTGTGGTTAGATCAGTGTGCTCAATAATGTGTCTTTGACCTTTATTATGTGTATTTTGATTTTAATGTGTTGTAAATAAAATACAAATGATCAAAAACCTCATTATTTTATTCTCCTCACATTCTTACCTGCATAACACTCACTGATGGCCCATTAGGGGAGGGCCCTTTGTCTCTCAGGTGTGAATCACTAAATATTAATGGCCATTGTCACTCCCTCACACACGGCCTTTCTAACACAAAACATGTCTTACAAAATTGAAATCAATATTTTGTTTTCTGTGAATGAGTGTGCAGGATGATTTTCACATCATTTTGAAGTAAATATTCTAGCCTACAAGACTGATTTCTCAAAAGTCTTATTCAGTACCATTCAGTATGGGTTTTATGGTGTTATTTCAGCTATATTTTCCCCCCCAAAACTTACTAACCATGCATTTTTTTTTTCTAAAAAATGCAAACATGTACATCCATCTTTCTCACTATTGTAGCACAGTTTATGCTTAATACAAGAAATTACATGTTGGCCAATAGTGTGTTATAAGTAGCTGAAATAAACACAAATGTCATGGCATGTCAAAACATCTCAAGGGCCCCAAAATCACCTCAGACCTTCAGACCAGGTTTTGTAGAACAACGCAGTTATATATGAGAGTTATATATGAAAGGCCTGTAAATAGGGAGTATGTGTTATTCAAGAAAAATATAAATATATTTTCAGAATTACATTTTTTTTTCAAAACCTAGTCTGTGGGGTAAAATGCCCCCAATCGGTCAGGCTTAATTACTGTAGTTACACTGTTCTGAACATCAAATCCTTTGTTTTTCCATTAAATGTATTCCTACTATGTGGTTGAATAAAAATATTTGGACTTTATATTTAAAAATTACCTCAGCTAACAATTTTTCAAATAGGCTATTAAAATTTTTCATAGTTCATAAAGTTCATAGTTATTGATTATATTCCTTTCAATTTTAAGCTAAAACTGCCTGTACTGATTTTGCTGTAAATGTGTAAAGCAAATTGCTTTGTCAGACTGGGGGCATCTAAAAAAATCTAGCCTAACACAAAAAAATCTAACACTCTGGACATTTTACATACTTGGTTTATAATTTATGCCATTGTCACTAAAACTATGAAACTATGTCACTAACACTTTTTGTTTCACAGAAAAAATTACACAGTCCTTAAGGGGGCGTTTTACCCTCAGCTGAAATCCTGCAGGAGCCCCGTCGTTAGCCATAAATCCACATACCACCAATTCACTAAACATTAACTAAATCTTATCATAAAATTGATCACAAAAACACTCATAACTGATGTACATGATGGATAGTAAAAATAAGATTTTTTTCTTGTTATGTATTCTGGTAATGCCTCTTTCTCCGCAAATTAGTCGATAAAATGATTCCTATTTAAACTTAATATTTTAACCTACTTAAAATACATAGGCTCAACAAACATTATGATTTTGTTGAAACGTAATTCCTTTTTATTTATCTTAGGCTAGTGGTGTTTTTCCAAAAACCCATGTTCTCATCTCCTCTTATTACTGATCACAGGAATTAGCGTTCTCAAGAAAATGTCAAATGAAAACAACGACCTCTAGCTTTACTACGTACGTTATAACCCCTCACTACGCGTCAGTGACGAAGATCTCAATGAATGATGTCGAGCTCAGCTCCAGCAGAAAGGGCGATCGGCGGAGTGCCTCAGCCTCTCGGTCCGCGAGAGCGCCGTTAACGCTGCAGGTGACACAAACAGGACCAACCGAGCGATGCTCTACCGTTCATCCTCATGAAAGCGACAAACGCGCAGCAGTGTGATTTGGGAATAGTCTGTCCCACTGGTCATGCTTTTGGAGGACCGCTGTGAGGCTTCACGATGAAATCCTTCAAAAATCCCTCAAACACTGTCCTGGAATTAACCGTCATTTTTCTTTTCATTCAAAACTCCAGGATGGAGACCAAAGGTAAGATCTTTGTTGGAGCTTTATTACCGGTTGCGTTTAGATGTGAAGTTTAAGTTCAAATTCAAGCGGTGCTCTTTCACTCACCAGTTTCATCATTTTCCTACAAACTTTTAGGCTAACTTGCTCATTCATCCCTCGGATCTGCTAGCCTCATAAAATGCTAGTAGTCATTATGTTAATGTAAGTTAGCCTGTTCTGACGATTTACTCTAAGCGGCTTTGAGTTGCTAGTGAATCAAATTTATAAAGAATAAAATCGCCCGCTGTAACGTTCTAAGATCTATACATAATCGTAATTATACTGCCAACGTTCACGACAAAACAGTTCAATGTGTTACTATCCTGAGAAGAAAACACCCGGGTCAGACTTCTGAGGAACTTTTGACCCTTCTCACAGTACATTCTGTTCTTTGGCATGTCAGTATTTTACTTGTTTAACTACACGCTTCTTTGACTTGAAGAACTTCTGTCAGATAAAACAAAATGAGGTACAGTGAGGGATGGTGGCTTTATCGACTTATCTACATACTTTCAGCTACAGGTTCTGACTTAACGCAGATGGTTAGTAACTCAGGTGCTTCATTCCGCTCAAAGAATAAATTGAATCTCGTCCCACAGCAAGTGCGCACTGCGGTGGAGGCACAGGATGTCAGTCAGACACTACAGGTTTTGAAAGTTACATTGTTATCAAACCAAGAAGTAAAGAAAAATAAACAGTGGGCATCTGTGAACATGTATTTTAAGTGGAGTGACAAGAATGAATAAAAAGCAAAAGGGCCAGCCAGTGCTTGCAGAGCTGTGCTAGCCTACTAGTGTAGTTTCAGTTTTGTATAAATTACATTTATTTTCAGTCTTAGTAAATTACCTTATTTAGGCCTATTTATTTAACCAAGAATTTATTACTTTAAATTGTAATATTTTAATTAGGCTATATGTGTTTTTTTTCCCATTTCCATTTCAGTTCCTTCCAGACTAGTTCAATAAATCTTTTAGTTTTATAGTTTAAGAACCAAAGAGTTTTCATCCGTTTGGATGGTATGATTTGTTGAATCCCATTTCTGCTGTTATTATATCCTCATGTTCTTTTCAAATTGACTTTACTGTCTTAATGCTTGTATCTTTTACTTAATCAAAGCCCCTGGACATATATTATTGAATTTTATCCCTCAATTATGTCACAAAATATGTGAAGACATTTCAGAAATGTGACTGTTATTCAGTACAATATTGTGTTTGGAGTTGGGACGATAATTGGCTGAGGTGAAATACTACAGTGAAATTTTATGTGTGAAAATTAAGTGCATTTATTCATCTTTTAATACATAATAAAAACAAACAAGCAGAGTTAAATAAGAATCGGGCTGTTAGAAAGAGGTGAAATAAGGTGGCACAGGCAAACAATGCAGGCAGGGTGCCGTGGTGCAGAGGGATCTTATATCAGTGGCTTTATTCAGAAGAAGACCATGTCGTTCAGAGTCAGGTAGATGCCTTGTTTTATATAATAAGAATGAAATGTAGGGATGCAGTCTATTTAATGAGCTTTTTTATGAATGAGAGGCAGAATGAATTTCAGGGTGAATTATTCCTAAAACATCTTATGTAAATTGTCACATGCGGTTTAGTGGGGCAATTTACAAATATACAAATGGATTTATAAATGATTTACAAAGAAATTCAAGCTGATGATTGTGTCTTGTTGTCAGTCGTTCAGCCTACAGAACATAGAAAATACTTAAGAAAAAAAATTGACAATACACTAGTGCAATTCATTGTACATCAGTCTCTCATGACCCTATTTTATGTCATCTAGCCTGACTAAGGTTTTGTGGTTATGACTCTGTCAGTGTCAGCAGGCCCCTGCTCTATTAAACTCCTGGTTATAGGGTATACATTGCTCTTGTGTTTTTGATTTGATTTTGAAGAGTATGGGTGATGACTCGGCCTGTTATTATATAAATAGATTGACAGTGTTGTGTCCCTTGTTTGTATTGAGATTGTTTGAGACAGGAGTGTTGATTTTACTGACAGGCTTTAACAACAGCACCTGCCACCATGTGCAGGAACCCAGGCTTATTGACTGCATCATTGTGTGTGGTGTTATGGCACTGCAGACGGCCATTATCATTGTATTATACCTCGGATTTCACTTATATGTCCCGTGTACCATTTTTTTTCACATTTCTGGTATATGTTTTTTTTTCTGCCTAGGGTTTAAACTGAGTATTTTGCTTTGGATTTGAAGGCACACAGCATGCATTTTGACTATTATAGCTTAAAAACTGTATAAAGTATTAGTACTGGTTAGCCACTTTCTTGTTCTCTTACCCAATCCGGTTGCCTGGCAACATTGCCTTAAAAAACGTGTTGTCATTGTCATGAGCCTCTTTCCAGATGTTAGCGTCACTGTGCCTCATGTGAACCCTCCATAAAGGCACAAACCTAAGTCGTGTGAAACTCAAACGTAAACAGATCTAAAACATTTCCACTGTTTTAAAAATCCATTGTTCTGCTCTGCATTGCTATTTTTCACTTGGTTTCTTTATCTAAGTCAGATGGTTATATATGTGATCTCGTTTTTCTATGCTTCTTTTGAATTAGTTTCTTTAGAAGTAACATTATCTTTTGTACATAGCCTCCAGTAGCATGCATAAATTACTGATACATTATTTTTCATGCAAGAGCTGTCAAATTATTTAAGAACATGATCAGGCTAAATGCAAAATCACTTAAATTAATTACAAACACTTGCATATGTCAACATTTGTAAAGTCCCCAACATTAATTCCATGACATTACATTACAACATACAAAAAAAAGTTTTTTTTTTTTTGTTTTTTTTTGTCGGACTTCTAATAGATACTATAGATGTAGATAAAAAATTCTGTCAGATAATAACTGTTTTTCCCTTTTATGTTATGAAGAAAATAACATTATTCTATAGCAATAAGGTACGAGAGGCCGTGCCGTATTGTGAATAAATCACTGTTCTCATCAGCTGTGCCATTTATATTTTAACATCATATGTGATATTTTCTCACACACACACATCTGTTTATCTCTCAGCATGAGAAAATGTCTGTTTTCTGGATTTTAGTTTAAAAACTGATTTGTGCCACAGCTCAAGTTTGCAAGCCTCATTACAGTGTAAACTGATGGACATACAGTATACCATACCTGAAAGAGAAAACTAATAAATACAATAATAATATTCCCATTGCACTTCAGAAATGGACACACATCAACCGATCTCCATGAGGGGGAAGGGTGGGCATGGCCTCAAAATGAAAGTTTAATGACACAACATAGCAGCAGCAGGGGCTAATTTTGGTGAAATAGATGATACATGGATTTCTTTAGATGCTATATGGCCGTTAGGTGAAGTGGTCATAGCAGTGTGTATATATTTATATACAGTATATGTATATATATATATATATATAGCATATCTAACATGAAACTTATACATAACAGGAAATTGGAACAATACAGTTATTCAGAGCACTAGGGATATGCCTGTATCAAATTTTCATGTTGCGATTAATTGCTAATGCTTTTATCACGGTATACGGTATTATCATGGTATTGAAATTTAATTGCAAAAAAGTGTTGTCATGATACAGTACGACAGGTTTAATAACTTTTTTCTTATAACAGAAATATCTGAACATTTAAATAGGATAAAGCAATACACAAAACGTATAAAGTTAAAAATTACACAGATTAAAGTGCAAAAGAATTAAAAGACCAATAGGTATCACTTTACAATAAGATCTCATTAGTTAAACTTAGTTAATGCATTAACATTAACAACGCATTACCGAATACCGGCACATGTCTACAGAGCACTAATGTTTGCAGAAATTTAAACTGGTGATGATACAGTACATTTACAATCCCTTTGTGGCAGTTATAGGAGTTTTTATTTTTTTTTAAAAACTGTCTTGAATAGGAAGTATTCAGCTCCCTCTTAACCAAAGACATTCTCCAGGGAGACGTAAAATGTGCATCTGGGCTTTACAGTATAAATGATTGCATTTCCAGAATAAGAATGTGTCTTTTTCCTTGTAGCATAAAAAAGGCTCCTCTGATAAAGATCCATGCCACAAACTAGCAGTCCAACAGATGAAATGTATCGGAAACATGAAGTCGTCTTCTGTGGATTTTTCTGGATTTCAATACACCTTTTAAAAAATGTTTTCATTCTCTTGATTTGAAGGACCAGACTTTCTTTTGCTTGATCCTGATTTTACACATATTCAGAAACACCGTGAAACAGATCATTGCTGGATGGCTGCTAACGAGGTCATGAAAACCAGATTTGCAGGCCTCATTGGGCCACCTGGTCCAGTTACTGGGATTACAGCCACTTTGTTGTGTGCAAGAGAGAGAAATAAATGAGAAGGTGACAAGTTTGTGGCACAGCTCCATTTGGAAATCTAAATACACAATTTTAGGGGACAGCTTAGCCCAAACTAACCATTCTGTCTGTATTTACTCACACTAATGCGGTTTCAAACATTTATGCTTATTATCATTTCCATGGAACACAAGATAAGTTTTTGCATGCATTTTTTTATACAAAGATTGTGATATGATTAAAAAAAAAAAGAAATTCTGTCAGAAATGGACAGAAATTTGATTTCATTTACTTTTATCTATGGCACTCACAAACAGAGTCGATCCTCCCTATACGCAGAATACGCAAGCTGCGTAGGGCCCCCAAAACAACAGCCCCCTTGCTCTCAAAGATGTTTTAATTTTAGTTTCGTTTTTGAGTTTGGCCAGCGGTTATGAAAACATGAATGATCATTTATTTTAATGCGGTGCGCTGTCACCCTCTCTACGTAAAAATCAGTCAAATCATGTAACGTGAATGTCGTACAGTCTCTTGCTCGAGACAAAAAAAAAAAAAAGAGTTGAAAGCATACCGAGCCGCGGAAGAGATACTGTTTCTCGAGCACTTTCCGCGAGCGCGATTCGAGACGGAGTGAAACACGGACAAATGCGTTTCATCCATTCTTTCATCCCAAGTGACCAAAGTAAAATCAAAGATGGCACCGTCCATAAAACTGAAAGTCTTATCACTTTCTGACACGACAAGAGTCCAATCGAGCCACGAGTTCATTCGTCAAATCTTCATGAACCGACGGCAGCTTTTAAATTTGAGTGGATAGCGGAGCATTTGAATTGCGTGGACGCACGCAGAACACAAAACTGAGAGGAGCTGCTCCGGTGGAAAACTGACGGGATCTAAAAATTTCAGATGACACGCAGCTCATTTCTCCGTCACTGTAAGTTACCGAAAACACGAAACACACGGTAGATGTATGATGTGACAGACAACTAGTTGTCCTTCACACAGCGCGTGTGTTCCGAGAATGCGGTTGTGAGTCCTGAAAATTTACGGGTGTGAGTTCGGTTGCAGAATGTGGTTGTCACACCCGTAAATAACCGAACTGTGTGTGAACGTAACCGTATTAAGGACTCGAATACAGGACCGACAACCGTATTCTATTGCTGTGTGAACGTGGGCTGATCAGTATCTGATCAGCACAACTGTGTTTTTTCTAAGGTGGTCAGCGCTGAGTCCTTCATCACATAGTATGAAGCATGTGTATGTCAATCAAATACCATAACCTTTCATGATTTCAGTCTGAGTTATGTTCTTAGTATTAAATGATATCGGTCAATATTTGTTTACTTACATTTATTTTTGAATGTTCGCAGAAACACTGAATACATTTTGAAACTGACGTCAGAAGGACATTCCTCACTGGTGACGACCATTAAATTTACAGCCCGGCAATGAAAACCTTTTTACTGCCACTGGTCGGAACTTTTTATTTATTTTTCTCTTGGATAATTTGAAGTGGCATTTGGCCACTTCATCTCTGTAGTAAACGGGTTTCCTAATGTGCACTGCATGCTGCATAGTTGCCAATTAGCCAGCCAGTTGATGGTTCTCATTTAATATTATTGATATGGACTTGGCTCTTAAATGAATTTGCAGTGATTATCCTGATTAGCATTGGTGTCTAAAAACGAGCTAATTTGTTTGCTTGAATATGTTGATTTGAGTGCTGATGTACCCTGAGGGCCACATATGGATTTAATGGGAATCTTGGCCAAGGAAAGGCAAAACTAGCTATTTGAAGTCACAGACATAATGTCGTTTCTCAGCTGCATCCACAGGAAAATGAATCTATATTGGCACTGGAAATATTTTTATGTACTATTTTTCAGGTGAATTAAACAGAATGATCTGCTAGAAAAGTGCAAGTCAGATGCTAAATATATATATTTAAATGAAGCCACAGATTGGGGGAACCGCAAAAAAGAAAAAAAATAGTCTGGAAACAAACAAAGACAAGAACTTTTATACTGTGTCTGGATGTGACATCTCTCTTGTTCTGTGTTTTGCATTCAGTGCTGCTCCTGGAGGGCTGCCATCCTGCAGAGTTCAGCTTCAACACCAATCAAACACACCTAAACCAGCTAATCAAGTTGTTCAGTGTTACTTGATAATTACAGGCAGGTGTGAACTTGGAGCAGGGATGGAACTGAAGTTTGTGGGATGGCAGCACTGTAGCAGCAGGGTTGGAGATCTCTGCCCTATTTTGGCACTTTCTTTTTTTTAAATTTATTTATTTATTTTGATCATTTACATTCATTTTTATGCTGTGCACACTTTAACATTTGGTTTTCTGTGGCATTTTGGTAGTGAATTGTGATTGTCAGCTAAACTGTTATCTAATTGTGTTGCTGGCTGACACAGATGAGGTTTTGTTGAAATTGCAAAAATGATTTGCATTAGTCTTGTTAGCATGAGCAAGAATGGGTTGAAAATTACAAACCATTGAATAATCTTTTGCCCTGTGTGTCATCATATGTATTCAAAACAAATTGTGAGTGGATATAGCTGCGTTATTTACCGTTGCTGTATTTTTTAATGCATATGAACGTGTTCCATAATGCATTTAACAAAAATGAAAATAAATCTCCTTTCCATATATGGTATGGAATAGACCATGTATTTTAGTTATACAGTATAGCTTGGTCTTATACAGAAGCTGTATGCACTACAAGCTGTAACTAGCACTGGTTGTTGTATACACCAATAATACACAACATATTTCTTCTAAGCTGCATATACTCTGACAATCGTGTCATTCACTAGCTCCCAATGTGCAGTGTGGGAAGTAACTAGTTACATGTAATGAAATTACGTAAATTCATTGCAAAATAAATGTAACTGTAATCTGTTACAGGTACTGAGAAAAAATGTGTAATTAAATCACTGTTATGAAAATGTAAACGATTACAAAGGGGATTACATATGAATATTTTTCACACACATACACAGATTTAATTGATTTCTTTCCCAAATTGCATTGACTGCTCTAAAATACGAGACACCAATGTTTCAGGAGTTTAAGACAAAATAGGACACATTATTATTCGATAGCTTTTTTATTTGCTATTTGGGTTTATGTATATGTTTTATTTTTTAAGTTTAGCTGTTTTTCCAAACCATTGTTAGATGCCAGTGTTTCCTGTCATATGCAAAGATTTGATTTTAAAAACAGTATCATAGCTATTGTGGCGGGAGGAGCAAACGACAGACACAGTGGGTGTGGCGTCAGGCCTCGGAGAGGCTTTTATTCAACAAAAATATCAAAAATAGTGTCC
>JAFVLL020027571.1:40042-69331 GCA_021397915.2 Tor tambroides
AGAGCAATAATCCAAACGAGGTGCAAACAGTGTCCAAAGGGCTAGGCTAAGGGTAAATCCAGGAAACACGGGCAAGAATCAAAACACAGGAAAACATAAAAGGCAAGGCAAGGCAAGGCAAGGCAAGGCAAGGCAATCACTGGAAGGGCTCCGTAGAGTAGCTATCACTAAGATAAACGCAATACAATACTCGGCGATATGACTGAGGAAGTCCATGGCTTAAGTAAGGCGTGCAAATGAGAATCAGCTGTGTGTGATCAGTGCAATGTGTGATTGGTGACAGCTGTGATCAGTGCAATGGATGATGGGTATTGCAGTCCAGTGATGTGTGGTGTGAGAGGGTGACCTCTGGTGGTGAGTGAACAGAAGGCCACGGACCGGATTCGTGACATTAGGAGAGCCACCCACCCTCGCAGTTTATCACAAATCCACTTTGTAATGAGTGTTAGTGAGAGCTGAAAAGAAAGATCGCAGACGAGAGAATTTATTATGCAAAATGAAGCTTTAAGTTTTTTTTTTATTGCGAAAGAGCCTTTGTACAGAACGTTTTGTTTGTGTACTCTGGCCTCTCTTTGTCACGTCAGATGGGAAGAATAGTAATTGCGTGCCGTAGGGAGCCCCATCTTCATAGACGTCACATTTTCCAATTACAAAATATAGTGTTGTTGTCACACGCCGTGTGTGAGTGCTTTTCATGCCGTTGAATTTACTGCATTTAGAGCCGTAAACGTACATGTTTAAGATGATTAAATATGCTTATCAGCTTTCAAAAGAGAGAAGAATACACTCGATCAAACTCTGCTGTATTTTGGTGCACATTTGTCCTTTGGCTTGTGCTTTCCATCTAACACTGCTGGAGGGTTTCCAGTCATCTACTTTGCCCTGACGGAAGCACAAAGTACTGCAGTGATTTAAAGTGCTTTTTACCGATATACTTTTTGTACTGGGAGATGTTGTAACTTTTCTTTCTCTTCCTTCTTTTTCCCTCTTCTTATTGCTGCCAGCAGCATCCATGATGGCTAGCAGGGCGGTGACAGAAGTTTGCCCTCTGGGTCAGTTCCCTTGTGGAAACACGAGTGTGTGTTTGCCCCAGGTCCTGCAGTGCAATGGCCACAGGGACTGTATAAACGGAGCAGATGAGGAACACTGCGGTGAGGCCACATTTAAAGTATCTGTCTTTTTTTTACTTTGCTGATAACTGCATGAAATTTGCATGAAAACTGAACAAAATTTTATGTCAACATTGATTCCAGTTTAAATTTCATTAGGATGTTAGGTGATGTTTATTCAACCTTGATCCAATCAGTTTTCCCATGCAGGGAGAAATGACATCTCTTAGACCACAAAGGTCATTCATGTCTTTAAAGCCGGGCTTAAACTACAGGAGTTTTATCTGGCTGCAGGGCACACACAAGGAGAATCTTCTTCCCCTTAAATCTTACACATCCCCACACTACAAATTATCATGCCAGAGGGAGCACCTCACATGATTTCATGCAGCAGATCGTCATTGACCTTTTAGCAACAAATGTTTACAAACGTTAGCTAGCATGCTAGCAGCTTTCTGCACACACCTGGTACATTCAAAACTGAGGCGATTTCACCTCAGCGCTTCTCTTTGTTCTTACGGTTGTGGTACGTTTTCGATACATTAAAGACATGGCTATTGTTAAAGTACTGACATAATCACAGACATGGTCATGCGGATTAAAAAATCCTAAATAACAAACATGTTTCATAATAATTGGGGCGACCCCGATTTGTGTGTTAGCAGATCGGCAGGAGCAAGATTCGATCTGTAAACTCCTCACATTAACTTACCAGGGATACAGCTGCGGCTACTAGGCATGCACACATCAATATAGCGTAATTTTTGTCACACTGTACAACAATAATTGCTGTTTTTGCATTATTGTAAGGGGTAGGTTTACCCTGTATCCTGTATCCCTTCTAGTCACAAGAAAATCGGGGATAAATCCGCCTAAAACTCCTGTAGTGTGAGCCCAGCATAAAGTGACATTTTTATATTTTTACGGCGTGTACTTTCTCATACAAAGACTTGCTTTCACTTTCTGCAGGGGACAACAGCGGATGGGCGGATATCTTTGATCGTACTATTAAAAAGGCAGAGCCACAGGACCTTCATAATGACTGCTGTATGTGTCCCAGTCTTGATCCAATTTCCTTTGGAAAAGATAATAGATAGATTAGCATGAGTGATGTTATCTTGAGGCTCATCCATTAAAAACTAGTGAAAAATGCTGCTGCAACTTGCATGTGAGGGCCAGACTTTTTTTTTTTTTGCTTCTCTCACAGTTTATTTGATAAATTTATAGCCATAGGCTTCAGTAGTCTACAGGACACTTTTGAAGTCAGAAATCCTAAAGACTGCTTTTTTCGGTAATGTGTCGTAAATCTGCATGAGTTTTATGATTTTGTAGAAGCACATGGTTGGAAATTTATTAGCTTTCAAAGTCTTTTGGCCTTGACATTTTTGTAGTTACTGGGAGCTTAATACTGATCTGAAAAATGGGGGAAGGGGGCTTTATACATTTACATATATTCATTTAGCACATTTAGTAGACGCATTTATCCAAAGCAACTTAGACATTTTTGAAGAAAAATAAAATTAAACAGTAGTTTAAATATTGAATTATTCTTTTTTAAATTAAAGAACATTTAAGAACAGAACTGAATTTAAGAACAGTACTGTCACTCATACTGTGTAACCAGATCATAATTATATGTATATATCATGTAATATTTATGCATTCCTGGTGTGGGGATTTTTTTTTTTTTTTAGAGTTGAATGACTCCTACAATATTAATGGAATTTTAATGGAAACAGTAGTTAAATTGATATAAAATGATACACAAAATGTCTATCTTAAATATCTAAAAATGTTTAGTTAAAAAATTGTAGTATTTAAGAGAGAGAGTGGACAGGAATTTAATTTGATCCTAATTTGAAAAGGAACTAAAACAACAATTTTTTTCAGTGCAGGCCTAATTTGAGCATCAAAAAAGGCATGAATGCAAATCATCTAATTTGTTTGTTGGATCAGACTTATTAATCATATTTATAATAATAGAAATGCTGCATTGACGATATATGTGTTCCTGCCAGAACTTAACAATAGGAGGCAAACCAAAGAAATAACAATAATGCAATATACCTTTTATTTAATTATTTTCTTTAGCTTTGTGTACTAGATGTAATAATAATGTATTACTATAATAATTGAATTTGTGTATGTGTTTTTATTGATCTTGTACAGTTGTACAGCAGTACCCTGAGAGGTGTGATTGCATTAAGACGGAGGTGGAATGTGTTGACGTGAACCTGCATGTCGTACCTGTCCTCTCCTCCAATGTGACTTGGTTGTAAGTACATCAAGCTGGGATCCATCTGCAGAGATTTATTCCTCTTCTCCTACGAGAGGTTATTAATCTGTAGGAGGACAAATTTGACATCAGTGAGACTTAGAGCTTCATCACTGAGCCATAAAGCTTAACGAGAAAAAGAGCTTCTTTGCACTGAACATTTACCAGACAAAAGAAAAATTATGCACACTGCTTGAAAGGTTGGGTTTTATTTGTTTATTGGTTTTAGTTATGTTTAAATTGTTCTGCATGAGGTATATTTGTGCTTATGATACTTTGAAGATAATTTTGAGGGCGGAACAGCTATCTAATGATAATTTATAATTTTTGGAATAATGGTGGTGGTTGAGGAGAGACCCCCCACATGATTGTAAAGCGCTTTGGGTGTACGGCAATACACAATAAAGCCCTATATAAATGCATCATTCTTTCATTCGTTCATAAAGATTGTGGAGATTATCTTTTGGATTCTGGGGATGTTTTTGGAAAATAAATGAATGTTAGATCATTCATAACACTGGTTACTAAATTGGATTCAGGAAAACCACATTGATTCATCCTTGTGGTATGAAAAGACTCCTGAAAGAGATCATTCACCCGAAAAATGACAGTTCTGTTCATCTCTTGAATGACCGTCATATTCTTCAAAATGTGTGATTTTTTTTTTCTTCTGGAACACCAAAGGAGATATTTCAAATGACCAGGTTTTTCTTTCTTTTCTATACAAACAGAGTACTGAGGGTTCAACCAAGCTCACAAAATAAAAGTATGGTCCATGAATCTGAGTCTGGAAGGAGTTTTGAAAGATCGAAATGGAGAGATGGATTTTCAGTAATTAATGACTTACATATTGGTCTGTTCACAAAGATATCATATGGCTTTAGATAATGAATTGGAGTAGAAAAATAATTATTTTGAACAACATTCTTTGTCAAGTAAAAGATGACAGAATTTTTCTTTCTCAGATGAACTATGCCTGTAATGCTGTGTTGTTTGTAATTTGATGCTTTATAATTTACAGGTCTCTGAAGAACAATAGGATTAGGAATTTGGATGATCACATCTTCTCCAAATACACAAAACTGCAGAGGCTGTGAGTATCAATTAAGTGTAAAAGTGCACCATTATGATCAGAATCAGCCATGGATGGCAAAGACAAGTCAGATAATCGGTTCATACAGTATTATGCAGAAAGGCTTCAGTGTTTACTGGTATCTGTAGTAAGAGGGGGAAAAGAAAAGAAACATGAGCATTCCTGTTGAGTTAACATCATATATACTATAAATTTAAAACTGCTGGGCCATTCTATTTGCTTAAAGTCTTCAGCCAGTGTCTTTTGAGTCATTCGACACTTTTCCACTTGCTATGTGTTGCCAGTTCCTGTTGACGCCTAAATTTATGGAGGTGGTGAAATATCCAATATGTGATGAATCAAAATATCTCAGCTCTGACAACTTTAGGTTACGTCTTGAAACCCTGGTTGTCTGAGGGAGACAAGTGCAATGTCTCACCCCTCTGCTGGCCACCATGCAACCTTTTATAATAAGTCTTTTAGGCCTCTGGCCTGTACAGCCTCCTGTCTACACAATCTACTGCTCAGACCTTTATTCATAATTCAATTTGTTCTGATTTGAGCGGATAAACAATATTTTATATTGGTGAGGTTTATGCTCTCTAAAAAAGATGGTAACATTTTATTTTAAGGTGTCCTTGTTATATTATAATAACAATAAATTCTCCATAATTACATGCAAGTAACACTAAGCCAAACCCAAATCCTAACCCTAACCAATTAATAATAGTTCATTAATATTACTTAGTACTTAAATGTCTAATTACACTGTAACAAGGGCACCTTAAAATAAAGTGTAACAATTTTCTTAAAATTTTTTACTGGAAAGTAAGACAAAACTGAAGAAAACTTTTTTAAATTAGTATTACTTAAAAAAATGAGAGCTTTCTCTGACTTTCTATTTCATAATGTTTGATTAGTTTTGTTTTTTTGTCTGTGCAATAAATAATTCTCATCTAGATTTTTTTGTTTTGCCACCTCAGATAACCTCAGATGTAACAATGTTCTCCATATCAGAAAAACATTGAAAAGGACAAACATTTTAAAATTAAATTCCATGGGTCAGAGGTTGAATATTAATTTAATCTTTCAGTTTAAATTTTAATTGACTCATGGCCATCCATATCTTAACTGTAAAGGCACTAACACGTTTGCATAATTGATTCTCCGGCATACTTTTCAAATGAATGTCATTTGGTGAGTAAAGCTGATTTAATCCTACTGCATGCAGTTGGTCGGCTATAGTGAACATGCACTATTTCATCTTGTATTTGAGGTCCTATACACCAAGAGAATTATGGGTTTGTTGTACTCTGTAAGATCATATGCACAGCGTAAGATATGCACGCTTTGCATATGAATGATTAGATGATGAGATGTGTGTGTGTGTGTGTGTGTGTGTGTGTGTGTGTGTGTGTATCATAATTGTGAGTTAGGTGTCTGATTCATTGTGCAAAAATAAAGAGATGAGACACCACTGGCTAGACAACGCCTAGAGCTGAGAACAGACTTTATCCACCCTATCTATTTTAGAGAAGCAGACTCAGACAGATGGTTAGAGTACAACAGGTGAGTTTTATTGCAATAGGTGGAGTCAGCGGGTAGCTGATGGAGGTAAGTAACAAGTTCAATGAACAGGCACAGTAGTATGATGAGGGTGATAATGGAAGTACTCTTGCTTTCACAGGAACTCGTGGATAAGGGGAACGGAGCACACACCTCACAATCCTGGACGACGGAGACACACTCGTGGAGATCCTGGGAAACACAGACGATGGAATAGAGCTGGGAGGAACACGCTGGAGATGAGACAGGAGGTAAGTAGGATATCAAGGTAAGTAAACAGGTAACTAGCTGTAGTAGCATCAGTCCACTTCGAACAAACGAGATCGGACATTGGACTGGTGTGAGGTGTGTGCTTTTGTATGCTGGCTGATGAGGGTGCTGATGATGTGCAGGTGCGTGCAATTAATACTCAGGTGATGGGGTGCATTGTGATTGGGAAGTGAGCGAGCCTGGCTGATCCGTGACAGTACCCCCTCCTCCACGGCCCGCTCCTGAGGGCCGAGGACCCCGACGTCGTGGTGGTCTACCTCTTCTTGGGGTGGGGCAGGTCGGTCAGGACGGGTTGAATGGAACTCCTCCAGAAGTGTTGGGTCCAGGATGTTAATTCTGATGGTGAGCGGCGTCCCAGACTCTCTCGCTTTCTCTGAACCAGTAGTCGACGGATGGGACATCGGATGGTTCTCCAGACCAGGGAAATAGAGGAGGCTGGTAACCGAGTACGCACTGGAAGGGAGTGAGTCCAGTGGAGGGCTGGCGAAGAGAGTTCAGCACGTACTCGGCCCAGCCCAGGAACTGGTTCCAAGAGTTCTGGTGACCATGGCAGAAGGTTCGGAGGAAGCGCCCAACTTCCTGGATCTTCCTCTCCGTCTGCCGACTGGGGGTGGTATCCCGACGAAAGGCTCACGGTCACACCTAGGAAAGTGAAAAAGGACTTCCATACCTTGGAAATAAATTGAGGCCCCCGATCAGAGACAATATCTTCTGGGATCCCATAATAACGGAAGCCACCAGAAGCGATCCTTCAGCAACAAGAGAGTGCCGTTGGCCCCAGGGTGGCCAGTGCCCAGAGATGTGTGCACAGAGTGAATAAGTGGAGTGCGTCGTGCTCTGGTGATGTATTGCAAACCGGGTGGACAGCCCGGTGGAGTAGGTGTGGAGACATTGGAGGGGGTGTCTGACACAGGATTCCACTGGATGGGGCTGACGATAATTTCCTTTGGAATGATGGTTTCTGGTTCCTCACAGACCTCTTCTGGGGAATGGAGACGGGAGAGAGCATCCGCTCTTACATTCTTGGGACCTGGACGATAGGAGATCGTGAAGTTGAAGCGGGTGAAAAACAGCGCCCACCGGGGATTAAGTCTTTTAGCGTCATGCAGATATTGTAGGTTCTTGTGGTGTGTGAGGACGATGAATGGGTGTTGTGCACCCTCCAACCAATACCTCCATTCCTCTAAAGCCAGTTTGATGGCTAGAAGTTCCCTGTTGCCGATGTCGTAGTTCATTTTCGCCGGGCTGAGTTTGCGTGAGAAGAAGGCGCATGGATGGAGTTTGGCTGGAGTCCCCTGCTGCTGAGATAGGACTGTTCTACCTCTTCGAGGTAGAAGCATCCACTTCGATTTAGAAGGGCTTCCCCTGGATCGGGATGATGGAGGAGCAGAGCGCTGCGAAGGCTTCCTTGAGAGTTTCAAAGCTTCAGTGGCAGCGAGCAGTCTCGTGATGGAGACTTGGGCTTGTTCTTCAGGAGGTTGGTGAGCGGGCTGGTGATGATGCTGTAGTCATGTATGAATCGTCTGTAGAATCCTAGAAAGCGTTGGAGTTCCTTGATGGTAGAAGGAGTGGGCCAGGTCTTAATGGCTTCCACCTTCCTCTCGTCCATCTGGATGCCACAGCTGTTGATGTTGTATCCAAGGAACTGCACTGAGGGTTGATGGAAGGAGCATTTTTCTGCCTTGAGAAACAGATGGAATTCTCTCAGGCATTTCAGGACCTCTGCAACATGGTGGCGATGTTCTGCCATGCTCCGGGAGTAGGTGAGAATGTCATCAATGTAGACGAGGACGAATCGATGGAGATACTCCCGGAGAACCTCATACATGAAATCCTGGAATACGGAGGGGGCGTTGACTAATCCATATGGCATCACCCGATACTCATAGTGGCCAGTAGGGGTAACGAAGGCAGTCTTCCACTCGTCCCCCTCGCGTATCTGGATGAGGTTATACGCGCCGCGGAGGTCCAACTTGGAGAAGACGGTGGCTCCGCAGAGATGTTCGAGTGCCGCTGGGACGAGAGGAAGAGGATAACGGAACTTGACTGTGATTTTGTTGAGTGCCCGGTAATTGATACAAGGCCGCAAGCCTCTGTCCTTCTTGGCCACGAAGAAAAAGCTCGAGGCAGCAGGGGATGTTGAAGGGTGAATGTAACCTTGTTGAAGAGCCTCTTCAATATACTCCTCCATGGCCTTGTGTTCTGGAAGTGAGAGTGGATAAATCCTTCCACGGGGCACTGACTCACCCGGTAACAGATATATTGCACAGTCCCATGGCCGGTGCGGAGGTAACTGGGAGGCTCTCTTCGGGCAGAAGACGTCACTGAAGGGGGCGTAGCAAGTTGGAATATCAACTGACTGTTTCTCCCGAGGGCTCTCGATGGACGTCGAGTTGATGGCCAGCGTCCGGGGGTAACGTGTCGATGGTCGGGGAAGATGAGGGAAACAGTCAGGAAAGCATTGGCTGCCCCACTTCAGAACCTCACCAGTACTCCATGAGATGACGGGATCATGTTGCACAAACCAAGGGCGCCCTAGAATGATCTCAGCGGTGGATCCTTCCAGAACCAGGAGATGGATGGATTCCTCATGCAACTGGCCGACTTGAAGGTGAATGGGACCCACACTGTACTTGACGTGTCTTCGACTGAGGGGTTTCCCCGTTACCGACTGAACTTGGTAGGTGTTCTTGGTTGTTGTGATCGGGAGATTGAGCTGGTGGCAGAGGCTCCCGGAGATGAAATTTATGGCTGACCCGGAGTCGAGGAGAGCATGTACTGGAACACAGACATTGGAGGCAGTAAGGATTACTATGGCAGTGAGGGGCTGCATATTAGCCACAACTGACTTTATAACACTCACCATAGGTCGAGGAGGACGAATTGGGCATGTGGAGATTACATGCCCGCCAGCACCACAGTACAAACACAGGCCTTGGGTCAGCCGCCTCTGCCGCTCAGTGGAAGAAAGGCGGGTTAGGTCCATTTGCATGGGTTCGTGGCCTGGTTCTGGAGTGCTGAGAGTCGCTGGGTGGCGAAGGAGTGAAGAGCTAGGAGAATTTTGGGATTCCGTAAAACAAGATTGCATACGGTTAGCACACCTGATGGAGAGTTGGATGAATCTCTCCAAACCGTAGGAGTCATCGTATGCAGAGAGCTGCAGCCGCACTCTTGGTTCCAGTCCTTGCCGATAGGTGGTGAGGAGCGAGCGCTCATTCCAGCCACTGGCCGCTGCAAGGGTTCTAAATTTGAGAGCATAGTCAGTTATAGACAGAGATCCTTGACGGAGATGATTATTAATACTTTTATACAATTAACTTTTAATACAATTAATACTCAGGTGATGGGGTGCGTTGTGATTGGGAAGTGAGCGAGCCTGGCTGATCCGTGACAGTCTAATAGTTGAAATTGGCCTGCACAGGGTGTCTACAGAATATAGGGCTTTATGGATTGGCACACAGTCAGATGTCCCATACAGGAATCTGTGATGTCAAGTGAGTGGAAATGAACTGAGTGAGATTTGAGTTATGTCTCAGCGAGACAGGAAATTATTTTTTTTTGCCATATCTCGAAACACATAACTCAAAATGCACATTCAGTACTGGGCACAACTCATATTTGATACCCTGTCATAAAGCTCGGTTTATTTTACAAATCATATTTTGGAACGATGATGAGAAAAACTTGCAGCGACATGTGGTGCTGAGGATAAAATATCCCTGAAGCCACAGACTAATACATTTTTTTAGAAGACTATAAAAGGGACAGTAATGGGCTGTTGGGACCATCTGTGGAATGTTGAGCCAGTCTAAATGACAGATGTCCTCTTTGTTTAGTTTTTTACAGTGGTTTATGCCTATTGATCTGAATATCTTTGATTTTCTGGCTTTTTAGTTTGAATTTTTTGCCACTATTAATTAATAGGGATATATATATATATCCCAGTTAAATGTAGTATTAACATCTCTTTTAGAGTTTTGTGATCCGATCACTATAACAATATTATGAAGTTGTCAGAAAATATTTGAACACTTTTTGTCTATTAATGTTAGAATTAGCAGCAGGAGTAGTTCACCCAAAAATTAAAGTTTGCTGAAAATGTACTCACCCTCGGGCCATCCAAGATAGAGAAACAGGTTTGGAGAAAATTAGCATTACATCACTTGCAGTGAATGGGTAAAAACATTACCATCACAATAATCCGCAAGTAACAACTCCAGTCTATCAAATAATGTCTTATGAAGCGAAAAGTTGGGTGTTTGTAATAAACAAATTCATCATTATTACATTTCTAACTTCAAAATGTTGCTTCTAGCTAAAATATGAGTCTATCCATAATCTATCCATAATATTGCTTTCTCCAGTGAAAAAATCATCTAGTCTGAAACAGGAGAGAAATATGCACATTTTACAAACAACAACAAAAACATATAAAACAGTTCTAAATAAAATGTGTTTGTGGATTTTGGTTTGTGAGGACAACAGGGGATGGACTTTTTCAATAGAAGAATTGTTATTATGGATTATGGCCTTGTACTTTGTCCCAGCGCAAGTGTTTAAAGTTAAAACACCTTAATAATGCATGTGTTTCTTACAAACACACAGCTTTTACTTTTAGGATTATTGATGTGATGTTTTTATCAGCTGTTTGGACTCTTATTCTGACGGCACCCATTCACTGCAGAGGATCCATTGATGAACAAATGATGTGACACAAAAGTTCTCCAAATTTGAAACAAACTCATCTATATATTTAATAGCCAGTGGTAAATTTTCATTTTTGGGTGAACTATTCCTTTTATGTGTAAATGTAATTGTATTAAATTTCACAATATCAAACCAAGTGGCATCTACATACAAATACAGACTTTTTCTTTTACTTAGCCAGCCTTTGAAAACTCTTTAGTGTCCAGATAATTTTGTGTTAATATCTTGTACTCAGAGAAAGTTCAGTGTTTCTCAGTTATGCGCACAGTACTTCCTAGCATGCCAGTGAATGCAGCAGTGCTTCCCATTGCTAAATTTCCCTTCCCTTGTTGGGAGCATGTGGTGCTGGCTGATAATGTTTACACTTGGCAGGTAAGAGCTTTAGAGCTCCACTTTTCTCACTGGGTCAGTGTGTCCCTCACAGGAAGCTCTGAATCGAGAACATACTTTTGAGAGTCATTTCACTTGAACTGCACATTCATTTTGAAGCTCTTCTGCAGCCAAGAAAAAGGTGCCAGATGAAATTATCATCCTTATTCTAAATTAAAGTATTAAGATTTGGAAGAGAGGCCATTTATTGAGTTCTAATCTTGGATGACTTGCTGCCCATTCAAACCTATTTATATGCTTTGAATGTATAATACATTCTGTTTAAAAGTTCAGTCCTCTCCAGTAAACAAATCAGTGTAGTCAAGATTGGATTCAGTTGATTTTTTTCAGAAGTCATGAGAATTTCACGGCATGCTGTCTCTGCATTTGAAGTTTTTTTTTTTTTTGGAGTATTTATTGACAGCTAATGTATTCCCAAGTCTCTGTTGTGAGCTTTACTCTTATCTTTTGAATCCAGTGCCGTGTAGTTGGTGTGGTTAATCTTTATTATTATTATTTTTTAACAGTTATTTTATTCATTTTTCCTTCTAAAGCCCACTACAGTTAGTCCATGTTTTTTTTTTTCTTCAGAATTTGGTTTTTGCATTATTCCTTTCTTTGTTTACAATGATGCCATAACTGGTTGTAGAATTCCTCATAGTCATTTTAATTCTGCACGGTCAGAAAGTGGCCTAATAAAAGTCTTTAAAATTTTAAGACTTTAAAGGGGACCAGTTATGCTGTTTTTTTTCTTCACAAAATGTAATATAAGTCTCAGGTGTAGCCAGAATTTGTCTATGAAGTTTCTGCTCAAAAAAAAAAAAAAAAAAAAATTCCACACAGATGATTTGTTATACCATTCTTTAAATGCCCCTTTTTGGTGGAAGCAAAACCAAGTTGTTTTTGTGTCTCTTTAAATGCAAATGAGCTGCTACTCCCCTCGCCTTTCCAGAAGAGGGCTATGCCTTTGCCACTTGTGCCTCAGATACTCTGCCAACAACAAACAAAACATCTGTTTGTTTTTTGATTATCATTTCTATCGTGGTCACCCTGACATGACATTGCAGTTCTTCATGATCATGAAAGTTTATTATTTGCATGCGTTTTAAAGCCTTGTCAGTTAAAACATCTGGAATATATACAGGTTTGTGGTGCATTCCAATTCGTATAGTATTCTAAATTAGTCATCAAGTGCTTGTCTACAAACTTAACGGATAATGTCCTGGCAGAAAATTACCATTACCTTTTCCATTTTTTGACATGTTTTTTTTTCTTACAGTCTACTTAACTGATCAACAATTAAGCTAATAACAATGTGTATCATAAATGAACAATTATTATTGAACAATGCAACTAGCAACATAATTCACAAGTGATGTGTATACTGCTAGGCATCTTTCTCCAGCTCTCATTAAGCTGATATGCTGCTTGGCTGGTTAGCTGATCAGTGGTTTCCTCTTTTTGTGTGATTTAGTGAGAAAATGCTTTTTTATCATTTGAGTCACTTTGTTGCTAGGTGCAAAAAAAATTGTGAATAAAAGTTGCTTAATTGCTAAGTTGGCAACACTGAGTCTGTCACCAGTTGTGGCCAGGCTTATCCCTTTTGTAATTTCACAAAAGACAGCCTTCAGAACGGCTGTTTATGATTTGTGGGGAATATAAAAAAATGGAGTGGGTGGAAAAACTAACACAATCATGTTCAAATAGCATGTAAAAATTTTGCATAATATGTCCCCTTTAAAACAAATCGTATTGCATTTTCAGTAAAGTTTCTAGCTCATGGGCCGAGAGGTGGGCGATACGACCAAAGTCTTATATAACGGTAACTATATATATCACAATATAGTTGTTTTTGCTTTTAGGTTTTCATGATATAATTGATACAATTTTTTATTTTATTTTTTTTACGATTTTTGATACAATACAATACAATACTATACAATACATCTTTATTATCAACCATGGTTGAAATTTGTCTTTGACCACACCAGCGAAATCAAATGCAGACACATACCACAAAACACAGATAAAAACCATCATACTAAATCACATAGCCTTTTGATGAATAAATCCAATCGCAGCAGGTACAAAGGATCTTTTATAAATATTTGTCTTTGCCTCAGGCATTAAAAATCGTCTCCCAGAGGACAATAGAACAAACTGGTCACACAAAGGATGAGTACAGTCTTTAAGAATACACCCTGATTTCCCAACACATCTTAAAGTGTAAACCTCACCCAATTACTCTGTGGTCTGCCAATGAATTTCTAGCTATATTAGTGAACCTTGCCAGATTATTTTTCTGCTTACAATGAAGGTGCCCATACCAGGAGGTTAAATTATAGGTCAGCACACTCTCTACCAATGATTTGCAAGCAACCTCCAATATGTTCTGACTCACTCCAAACCTACTGATTCTCCGTATTAGGAACAGACTTTGCATGAGTTCGGAACAAAAAGTCTTTAATCCACAGTACCAGATACCCACTGACACCTATAGATATCAACCGTTCTAACAAAATATCAACCCTCATTGTGTTAAATGCTGATGTAAAGTCTAGAAATAAGAGTCTGGCATATGCATTTGAATTTTGTAAATGATGAGTTACAAAATTCATCATAGTTAACACAGCATCATCAGTGCCCCTATTTTATTTAAATGCCAAATTGCAGAGGATGAGTACTTGAGCAGACAGATGACATTAAATGTTTGACAAGAATCCTTTCCATAGTTTTACGTAACACAGACGTTCGAGCAATTGGACGAAAACTATTTACTGTTCAAACTGAAGGCCCCTTCAGTATTGGGATTTTTCCCTTAAAGAAGGCACAGTTCCAGCTTGCAACAAAGTCTGGAATAGCCTTGTTAATACACATTTCAACTGGTGGCAGCAACTCTTTACCACTAATTCCATCAGGCCTGCTGGCTTTACCAGGTTTTATCTTAGAAATGGAAGCAACCACATCCAACTCTGTCAAATTAATAGGGGAGCAATATGGGATGGTCTGATAAATACTATTGCAGTTAAGACTACTAACCTCAGTATCAAATCTTCTTAAAGTTATTCATATCATTAATAGGTATAGTAAGTGGCAGATTACTATGCCTTTTATCATTCCTAACCATCATAATTTTCAGAGATTACTGTCTTTTATCATTCCTACCCATCATAATATTCAGACCACCCCACGCTTGCTGAAAATTCCCTGTTGTAAAATTTTCCTCAATCTTATTCTTATAATTTAATTTAACTTCTCTCAATGTACCCCTAGTGAATTTTTTTTACACTCTCTAAACGTAATATAAAATCACCACTACAAAATGCTCTCTTTTTATCATTCATACACCTTTTCAAGTCTTTGGTAACCCATGCCTTATTATTAGGAAAAATTATGACCGTTTTGGTCCCATCACGTTTTTCTCATAAAACTGTATATAAACTGAGATTGTTTCTGTTATTCCATTCATATCCTTTCCAGTGTTAAAAAGCAAGTCCCAGTCCGTATCATCAGAACAGTCTTGGACCTGCTCTACAGAGTTATTCGTCTATACCTGAATCTCTTTTAGTGACCACTGCTTGCTGCTTAAGTTTACTTCTGTATTTACTGTAGGTAGCAGATGTATAACATTATGGTCCCAGAGGCGGCTGACACAAAGTTTTATATGTATGACAAATGCAGCTAATAACTAAGTTATGAGAGAGAGAGAGAGAGAGAGAGAGAGAAATTAAGCCTCTACTTCTCTCAGTCTGTGCATCTCTCAACAGTGTTCGGCAGCAGTGTCTCTACTAACAGTAAAACTTTAAGTTCCTTTTCTTCAAAGAACAGCGCTGTTGTTACCTCGCTTGTGAGAAATGTCATGTAGCTTTTAAGCTGCTAAATTATTCTACTGACAAAGTCATCAGAGTAGCGCTAACAACATTAGCGCACATGTTTCTGTGTGTGACTGTATTTGTGTGCGTCTGTAAGGGAGAGAGAGTGGGAGAGAGTATGTGCTTTGCTTACATAATAAAACATAATTCTGTGGCAAAAACATGGAAAGATCTGACGTTTTTATCGTATTGTTTACTTTATTTATTTGTTTGGCTAGTATCGTTGTGGGTTTTGGTTATTTTGCTGTTGTAAACTGTAAGGACCTTTGAAATAACTGAAATCATTTGGCGAAGTGATACGGAACTGTAATGTGGTCAAGAGCTGCCTGGAACTACGTTCGCCATGCGTTTCCCTGAAAATAATTGCACACCTTATAACGTTCGTTAGTCAATTAGATTCAAGCATTCAATTGCCCCGTAGTATCCATCTTTTTCTTGTCGTAAAAATGAACGTGGCCATTTGTAAATTCTATGGGTCTAGCTTCCGGTCTCATCCGCGTCCAGCTATTTTTAGCTGTACGTAGTTCGTTTTTCTGCTTGATATTGAGAACTGGTGTGTCTTATCATATTATTTTAATGTATTATCTTATGGTTTGTAGTGCAAACAGTTTTAGCCCCCCCCCCGGGGTTATTCTCCTCTGAGAGATTAACATTTTACATCTGCAAAAATGATGTTTCAAGTTTTTTCTAGATTACCCAGAACAACTCAGATGTAGTTATGTATTAATGAAGTAAATTAACATGTAGGTATGATGCCAGTGCTCATTCATGCCTCTTTTTTCTCCTCCTTTCTCTCACCATATGGTTTATTCCTGGAAGTAAATAGGTAGAGGTACAAGTAAACATTACTTGCTTTCTGTCTCACACTTGTACACAATAATTATTAGTAGCATTACTCAATGTTCTAGTGCTTTATGGCCTTGTTTGCCTTCAAAATATCTAAGAGATGACTGCATTTCAATCATTAGGAGCCTGATGAAAGGAAAATGATGTCTGTGTGATCACAGTAAACTATACAATAGTCTCAGTCCACCCACTGTTGCAACATTGTAAATGAGGCTTATAAAAATGAGGTATCAGTTGACATAAAGTATATTTATTAGGCAACAAACATTAGGTCACTACAGTGAATGGCATGAGAAGTGTACATTATATTGAGTTATGCAAACACAATGTTTTGTGTTTGACTGTTTCTGAATGGCTATTTAGCAGTTGGCTTTGGTTACAAGTTTTTCAAAGCAACTTTTTAGATTTTAAAGCTGAATATCTGACCATTTATGGTGTCAGATGTCCAAAAGAGTATCCAAACCATGACTGATTAATAGTGTCCATTAATATTTTTAGTGCTTATTTTTTCCAACTTTCTTTTTGAGCAGGTTTCTTCAGAACAACATAATTCAGACGGTCTCAAGCTATGCTTTCAGTGGACTGTTCACTCTGGAAAAACTGTGAGTTCTTCTCTTTTCTTATCTTTCACTTCAGATCAGCTTTTTAAAATGATTAAAAATATTGCCTCTGTTTTGGTGTTACTGATCAGTGTACTTTCAATAAAATTTCTACCACCTGGTGGAAAACACACTATTAAAATAAAAATGTCATGATATTCCCACTATAATCAGTAGATGGCAGCAAAGGATCGCTCATTGTCTCATTTACTATTTCCACTCTGTAATATAATTCTTTTCACGTTTTGCTTTGGGATTTATACTTAGAATCATAAAATCACTATTATAACATTTAAAAATCACCTTTTTTCAAAGTTCAGCATTGTTTTGTACTGAAGAATAAAGTAGTAAAACTAAAAAAAAAAAAAAATCATTGGATCTACGTGAATCACACAAGTGGACTCAAAAACGTTGAATTCAAAGACTTTGAATTCAAAACGGTAATTTTAGGTGAAAGCTGACTAGTTTTGCATCTTCGTTAACCATCTTCTCAGTTTCTCTCAAATCTAAATCAAATGCCCATCCCTTCACAAACATATCATGATTCTTTTTTTTTGAGCAATAGAGAATGTTCTGGGAAACTGCTTTGTTTATCTGCCATACTGGGAGAATCTCGCTACCTTTCTGCTATTGAGTTCAGGGCAGTGTTTTGATTTTCTGTTGTGATTGTGAAAAATGTCACCATTGTGTATCATTCATGCTACATCGAGAATTGCAGTAGTAAAACACCAAGATGACAAGAAGACAGAGGATAGTAAATCCCCCTCAATAGAAACCTCGTTCAGGGGTGGGGGGGTGTCTCCCTTGTTATGGGCCCCCTTCCTCAATGGGCCCTTGGAATCATCCTAACCCCCCCCCACCCCTTAGAGTGCCCCTGAGGTACCAAGACAGTGATAAAGACAAAATTGTAAGGCATACTATGAGGAGGTACACATATGAGCCCAAAATATGAACGCAAAAAGTTTATTTACACGTTAAGCGTTTTACTTTCATATAAAGAAAACGCTTAATGCATTGAGACAGTGATAATAAAAGAGCACATTCTGTGCACACCTGACTAATAAAGCATGCTATTTGCAGAATATGAGGTGAGCCCAAAATATGAACTTTAAATATAACTGTCTGTCTTATTGTATAAGTCATGTTAAGCGTTTCCTTTTGTATGATTTTCTAAAGGGAGGAAAACATTTCACATCTAATTAAATGCGTTGAGTTAATATTTTGGGCTCATCTGCATGTCTTTTAGCATCACTGTCTTAGTACATCAAGCCAGCATTTTAAAATGCAACAAAACTCTTAAGCTCCCAGGGTTTTTATTTTGGATTCCATTTGTTGAAATAAATATAAAAACTACAGTGTGTTCATGTCTGTCTGCTGAATGTGACCCACAATCTCTGACTCTCCTCTGTGGCCATGGAAAAATGAATATTTACAATGACAATAAATTATACTCCATCATTGAAATGTTTCCAACATTATAAACCAAATTCTACAAAACTTGAGTGAAAAAATTATCATGCGATAAGCTAGATTCTCTTCCCTGCAAACGATACAATGAAAAACGTGAATATTTAACTTCAAGGCCAAAACAAAACAAAAGATAAGCAGGTATCTCTCTCTGGGTTTAAGCAGGTATCCGTATTCATTTCAGCATTTGTAGCAGAGGGCAATCCTCCCAGACATATCTTCACATTCTCTATAGAAATACTCAGGAATTAACTGATATTAGTTAATCACTTTGCCCTCTTAGGTAACAATCTTAAATGTTGAATGACTTAATGACTTACGTTGAAAAAAATAATAGGGTAAGCTTATCAGCCTCTGTTCACTTGGACATTGCTGTATTCTTTTTAATGTATTGTTTTTCTTTTCTCCATTGCCTTTTCTGATCTGCGCCTCATAACGTTCCTGTCCTCTATTCATTTTGGTCATGTGACTGTGTCTGTGACATTAAAGGGCTCATGAACTGAGAAATCAAAATTCCCTTGATGACATATTAGAGGTCATTGTACTATAAAAACATCCTGTAAGTTTCAGAACTCAAAACTTTGTCGTTAGTCTAAAAACAGCTTATACTGAAGGCAGTCTGCCAAAACGACAGCTTTTGGAATGTTCTACTCTATGATGTAATAGTGTGGATAAGCCCCGCCTCCGCAGAAGAAGATCAACGCCTGCTTCTACATCGTTGCCTGTTTAGCCCTGCCCACCAATTCGCGCATTTAATATGAGAGAGGCAAAGGCGCAGGTCTATGCAGAAACAAAATGATAAAGATGACTCTGAAGACAAATGCAGTTGTGGGAAAACAGTCTTTGCATTGCCTTTCTACTGATCCCAACATTAGGAAAGAGTGGATGAACTTTATTTTTAATGAAGATCCAGAGTGTGTCTGTAAGAATGGGGTCCTTTGGTCAAACATACACAACTATTAGCCAATCATAGCAGTGGGCATTTACTTTCGATTCTACAATCCGCCACACCTATTCAAACAGAGCGTTCTGATGAGGGGGTTAAAAACAGGACACAAAATAGCCTATTACTTCTAAATTCAGATGCTTTTTGATGTAAAACAGACCTCAGAGAACAGTACAAAATAAAAAACAAAGTCAGTTCATGACCCCTTCAATGTGTCAAAGGGTGAGCAGTTTGATCTGTACTCAGTTTATAATAAATACATTTTTGAAATCATTAAAATGCGGGTACTGACTATTTTTTTAAGACGTTTGAATGAACTCCTAGAATATAGTAATTGTCTTTCCTTTACAGTAGCTCTGAGATCTATTTGGTTCCAGAAGTGATGAAGGATAAGCCTAATCTTGAGATGATGAAGATATATGACGTTGTATATCATTAGGGAAAGTCATCTCTGGACGATAAATGACATCTTACCCAGTTTTGTTGGAATTACAGTCTTTTACCTTTTGCTTTTCTGTCCCAATCTGTTTTTAGTTCATTTAAAAGAATCTCAGAAGCACCAGAGTGTGAGTCAGAAATTAGTTTTGCAGTGCTCGTATCGGATTCCTAATAGGGCATTTTATTCTTTTTATGTCTGTGATTAATCTTTTGGACGATTTAATACTTAACCTAGACAGTGGACGGAGCTTTTTCCTATCAGTTTCAAGCATGGCTGTAGCTAGGCTTTGAAAATTAGTGATTAGTCTGGGGTGGGGTTAAGAATTGTGCTATAATAACCCCTACAAATACAACTCATTATATACACTAAACATTTTAAAAGAGACAGACATGTACTGTAGATGTTTGTGAAAGATGTTTCTCTGTTCTGGAGGGATGATCATTGTTAAATCATACCATATTTATTGCATCAAAATTTGTTAATACTTTACTATAGGTTAGGGGTGGGTAATTTTATCAGTTGTTTATTATTCATGCAACAACAATAAATGTTACTGTTACCTTGTTCATTAATAATAACCATTGCTAAAATATAGATGGTGAATGCTTTTAGCATGATGAAAATGTAACTAATATACTGAATGAAACGGCAGCATAGAATTCATCATGGCTAGTGTTTGCATATTTCATTCATTCTGTAACCTACTTGTTCTACAGCTCTGTGTACTAGTGTTTTTGATAGTGTTTCTGACAGATAATATGTTGTTTTTTGCATTTGCTTTACCAAATGTGGTATCCTGTCCGTGGGCTTTTTTGATTACTGTCAGTTTAAGTGCCGGCGTTGACAAATAAAAAACAAACAAACAAAAAAACTAAACCGTAGTTAGTTCAAATAAGAAACGTAAATAAGACAAGATAATGATAACTGTAACTTCCCACTTAAGCAGAAAAGACAAGTAAAACCAAAACTAGCCCAATCACATTTGGAGGGGGTCCCCCGGTAAAAATCGCATTGCGGAGGGTAAAATACACGTTTTTTGGCGGGGTTACCCTGGTACAATTCGCATTCCAGGGGCTATGGGGTCACTTCAACCCCTACAGTTTAGGGCTAGCGCGGGTATGTCTCACTCGTCCTGAAAAGTGAAGCTGCGGGCTCTTTGATCGCCCCCTGGTGGCTGGCTGCAGTACAGGTCATAAACCCCGCCCTCTCCATGTAAATGAATGGGACTTCAGTCAAAATCAAAAAATAAATTACACTTCCAATACAATTTTCCAAAATATGGTTTTGGTCATTTAAGGTAGTTGTTATCATGCTGATGTATGTTCAATTGTTCGTTTTTGTGATAAATTTGATTTTAGCTAGTAATTTGATGCTATAAAAAGGGGCATGTCGTTATGGTTGATTGGGTCTGCAGGAGTTTGGGCGGGAGTTTGATTCCGCGGCTCCACCTCACGACTCTACTGCGCAGACTCGGGCTCCAAATGACGTCATTTACTCAAGATGGCAGCGGCCATACTGAGATGTATTCGCTTCACTTTTCGATAGTGGAAGGAAGCGGAGACGCGTCATCCATCTTTTTTTACAGTCTATGGGCTAGCGTAGGGGTGGGCGATATGGCAAAAATATCATATCACGATTTTTTTTTTTTTATAAATATCACGATTTTATCACGATTCTTTGTCATGTTGGTTTTTCTATTTTGCAAGTTGTTTGACCATTACAGCCAAACTAATTTCCCTATTATAAAGACAAATCCTTCCAAGGTAACAAAATATAAAAAGAATGGTGAATATTGAGGCCAAAGTGGGCGAGGATAAAAATCTTTGTCGTTATTTTATAAAATGAGAACAAAGATACACATTACAAATACACATAATATACAAATAAAACAAACAGTGTTTTATTTTCAGGTACAATATTTAGCTGCAGGAACATTCAAGAAATTGAATGAACAAATATAAAAATAAAACTCTCTATATATTGATTCCTATTAAAGCAACTGCATTAAAGTTTTTCACTCAAGAGATGTGAGGGATTTTTCTCTTTTTGTTTTGTTGTTTTATTAACATTAAAGGAATAATTAACCCAAAAATAAAAAGAGTGTTTTATTTTTATACCATCATTTACTCACTCAAAAGTTGTTTTAAACCTTAATGATTTTCTTTCTTCTGCTGAAAATAAATGCTATTTTGAAGAATGTGGAAAACGAAACAGTTGCTGGTCCACAGAAACTTCCATAGTATTTTTTTCCTCCTATCAAATTCAGTGTGGACCAGCAACTGTTTGGTTACCCACAGTTTTCAAAATGTTTTCTTTTGTGTTCAGCACAAGAAAGAAATTAATACAGGTTTGGGACAACATGTGAGTGAGTTAATAATGACAGAATTAAATTTTAGGGTGAACTATCCCTTTAATGACTGTCGGCAGCATGTTTAGTACTGTCCCTTTAAGACCTGCACGCATCTAATATACAGGCACGCATCTGTTTACTCTCAGCTGTTTACTTTCATTTTAGACATAACCAACCGAGTCTACACATAAACCTTGTGTGTTTTTACAGTATTAGCGCAAAAGATAAGCAGGCGCTGTTTAACAGGCTTTTTAGTGTGCGTGCTTCGGGTGTACGGGCTCAAAAAAAGCACACGTCAGAACAGCACGTGTATGAAACACTTAACCGGCAAGGCTTTAAAGCGCATGCAAATAATATACTTTTGTGATTGCGAATAAGTGCAACGTCCTGTGAGAGTAAGTCTACCGCTGAGTTAACATTGATGTGACTGTATGTCGCGTTGTACAGTATAGCCTATTGATACGGCGGCGCCAGAACTGCATCTGACAGAATATGCGCTTTAGCAAGATACTACGATATTTCTTCAGAAGCAGATCGTGGAGAGATTTTTATCGTCCACTATCAAAAATCGTCATATCGCACACCCCTAGGCTAGCGATATCTTTATCTTATCTTATTTATTGCTTATAATTGCTGGATCTGGCAACACGGTGGATGCTCACAATGTACCCTACGGAACGCGATTTTTACCGGGGGACCCCTCTCTAAACGCAATTGGACTAGTTTTGGGCTAGTTTTGAGTGGCAATTGGGCGGGTTTTGTTGCGAAAACCTGTCAACCACCAGTGTCTCAGGCTTGCAGCGATCATTTAATATCGCGGATGCTAAACATTACTGCAAACCGTCTAAACTGAATTATATATGCAAACACTCATATGAGGAGTTTTCAACATGAAAAATATACCAAGATCTGGACCTCGGTGGCCTCAGCTGGCTACGGCCAAGATTTCAAGTCTGTCTCCCTAATTGAATGTTGTATTTTTTTTTAGGTTTCTCAGCCAAAATCACATAACCTATTTAGGATCAGGTGTATTCAGAGATCTACACAAATTAGACTGGCTGTGAGTATGCATCGCTTCGCATTTAATGAGTTAGAAAAGGGAAAATGGCTTCTTAGTCTTTTGCATCAATTATTAGTCACAAAATAAATGCAGGCAGAGACCATGATCAAGTGGAAACCATCATTTAGCCACTCTCTGAATTCTTATGTATTTTGAAGAAATGTCTGATTAAAGTCTCATCAAGTTCACGCATTCTGAATCAATACAATAACAGGCATATTTATTGTATCTGTCATTTTTTGTTTTTCACTTTGTCATTTTAATATGTGTACTTTTTTAATGTTTCAATTGTTTGTATTTTTATTTAATGTTAATATTTTTATTATTTATTTTCTTGAACTTCATCCTATGGTATACTTTGACTTTACACAATATTTAATTAATGTCATATTTTGTAATATTTTTATTTTGTTTACTTTCATTTTATTTTCTCATAGCTGTTTTGGAGAAGCACTAGGTATATAGATGCTTAATTAAATGAATCATAATCAAGCATAATCACTGACTTTGTACAATTTTGCTCTAGAAAGTGCTGAAAATAGAATGTGATTTTATAGAAAGTAGCTGAGAATTACTTGGGTGGCTTTTTGGTTGCCAAACAGACAAAGATTTATGCAGAATAGAACAAGCAATCACTGACGGAAGATTTGCCAGCAAGATATTTCTTTCTATCATGCAAAAAAAAAAAAAAAAATTGTAAAAGACTTTTCAGTATTATTGTTTTTTTTTTCCTTAGAGTTTTGGATCACAATCCACTTAAAAGTGTCACCCATGATACTTTCGTAGGTCTGAGGTCGCTGACATTTCTGTAAGTATCTTGCTGTTTTAAAACTATTTTATGGTCATTTTCATTGTGGCATTTAATTTAAGGAAAATGTCAAGCTTTATTTCATTATACATTTTTTCAAGCTTGTCCCTGTTTCTGATCCTACTGTCTGACAAGAAAGATTGAAAACTATTTCCAGGATTATGAGGTTATAGCTAAGCATTATCATCTTTTTTTAATTTTTCCTACTTTTTGTTTGCCTGTTACCGTGCATTAAATCAATGCAATGGCACAATTCCCACAACGATTTGAAATGTCACATCTGAGTTTAGCAGTACTTTTGCGTCTGCTTGTCGGTTATAATTATCTCCAGGGGCATGCCAACAGAAAGGGCACCTTGTCATTCAAGTAACAGCTAAAGCAATCTAGGGCTCACTAACCCTGAAACACAACCAATTTTGTTTCTGCAACAAGACACAACAAACCATCTCTGAGACAACTTTTTGATCTTTTCGCCGTATAACCGTCTGTACCCACAAGAAAGCAAACACATTTTACATTTTTAGATTTCAACATGTGGGTTGCCTGAAGGCCACTGTGCAGCTATTTTTACAAGTAGGAAATTCATTATCGTAGTCCCTCATCAGAAGTTCTTTAATATGCCTGGAAATTCCAGTTCCACTGCAGAGCCAGAAATGACTAGAGTACAAAAACTAAATTTATTCCCATCACAACGCTTTTTGTTCATTTCTCCCCTCTCCTCACTGTTTTTATTTACATTTTATTTTTTCCTCCTCCTTTTATGATTGCTTTCTTTTCATTAATGTTCTCTTATGATTAATGTCTTCTTTTATGTGTTCTATAGACTGTGTCAAAACCATTCTCTGTGGGGCTATAGACATTTTTCTAAAACAACACCAAAAATCCAGCGACTTTATTGTATTTTATGTCTTTTTTCTTTCATCAAGAGAATGTCTTTTTCTTTTTTTGTACCTTTTACACACATTTTGAAGAATATAGCATAGATACTATACATAGAATATAAATGGATTTGTTTAATTTTATTCCTTCCTTTTTTTAGATTTTGGTAACATAGTATATTAATGCATTGAAATAATATTCTCCAGGTTGTGCATCAGCCCTCTCACAATCATATATTTTTTCTTCTTTCTTTTCTTTCTATGCTATAAATCAAAAATATTCCTCATTTTATCTTTTTAAAATATTGCCTTACAGTTTATAGGCACTTAGAACATGAAATTAATTCTACAAAGAAATATTGAAAAGGCACTTATATCACAGAAGGACATGCATGTTTTCAGGCAGATCTTGTGTTTTTCATAGGGTGAACTGAAACACTATGGAGACTGTTTCAAAATAACAATTAAACACTTTTTAACACAGTAATTCAAAGCAGACACCTGTGGCATGCAGATTGCAAAGACTTTGTGGCCATGTTTGCGCCATTACATGATTTGCACAATGCCTTTAGTGAACTGGGATCTAAACAATCCAGGGTTTTCTCAGGGACGTCTAGCTTGTAATAGGAAAAACCTAAGAGACACTAAGCATCACTGCAAAGAACAGTCCCTCAGGAATGAAGATATGTGTTTTTTTGTGATTTATTTTTAAATAAATACTACTTTGTAAGTTGTGCAGTTGTCCGCTGAATAACAAGCACTCCATTAGTCTTGCATTTATAAATGTGCATAATAAGATGAATTATGTATCGCTTGTGTTTAAGGTTAATGTCTAATTTCCTGGTGTTTCTGACTAAATGAATGATGTCCTTTCTTTTTTTTAACATATTAATTAGTTGATAATAATGAAGAACTCACTTTACAAGAACTAATTTAAAAACAATTTCCAGATAATTATGTTTGTGAAACAGAGGACACCTAATAGCACCCAGCTAGTCTGGCAGAAAGCCTTGATTGTTTTTCCTCTGAAACTGATTCAGTCACATGAGGAAGTGTTGCAGGGGGGTTGTCGCATTTCTGCAATAAAGAGCTTCGCACATCAAGACTGTGTTGTCATTTTACATTTTAGGTGGTTGATTTTCATTTTTGATTCATTTCAGATCAATGGTAAACACGTCCCTGATGTGGCTGCCCGATTCGAGTATCTGTCAGCATATGCCCTTGCTCACGTGGCTGTGAGTATCTCCTGTTATTGACCCTTTTTTCACCTCATACATACACAAAGTAGAGAATAAAATCATCCACACCTTTCCTAATATGAACAACAGTGTACAAACAATAGATCATGAGTATGATTGTGTTGCTGTCAAAATTCATTTTTCAGAGTGGTTTACACTGTGCCAGTAGTTGTCATCAGTTGTGTGTATGGCCCATTTCTAAATATATGATGAAAACAAAAGAAAAGTTTTCTTTTTCCACTTCAAAATGATGTATTTTGAGGTATATTTGTGGAATTTTGTAGAATTATGAGTAAGGCCCAAAGATGTTTTGGATGTAACATCACAGCTGGATTGGTTTAAATGGCTTTTAGATAACCATTCACCATTCATTTATTTCTGGCACACATGCAACATGTTAAAGGCTCGTTAGAGGAAATGAAATGAGCTCTGCAGGGTTTGTAATTGTATAAGGCATTGTGCGGCTCACAGTAAGCCCACCTGTGATTAAATCAGTCTAATTCACAACAAACTAAACCTCCAGTGTTTGTGCATGATACTTCAGTAGTGTTAAAACTTTCTTGGCTGGTCCATTTATTTCTGTGTGGGTACATGTGCATCTTGTTTAGGGGGAGTAAAAAAATAAGGCCTTTATTTCTGATCTGAGTGGCCTCAACACATCAAGCTGACTTCTCTGGAAAGTTTTGGTACTCTCGTAAGGTTTTTTTTTTTTGTGCCACTTTAAGCTGTGTAAGTGTCTGTATATCCCTGTATGTATGTGTTTATTCCTGCATGCCCATTAATATATTAGTCATCAGGCTGTTTGGTTTATTTGAATAGTTCATTCTAAGGTTAACAAACAGAGAGAGTCTGTAACACTTACCCAGTGGTCTCTGACCTCCAGACAAATCATAATCCTCCCTAGTGTTTTGTTATAAGGTAGGTTTGAATTTAGAAATCATCATATCAGCACATCAGCGAAATTCCACAGCTGTCCAAGTAAAACCAATTAATAGTGCTTACGCTGCTGTCAGCAGTTACTTTGCTTGGATGAACTTTGCAGAGAAGACCACACTCACTCAAAAGCTTTAAAGATGTGTTTGAGATTTAAGATTCATAGTCAACAATTACCTTAAGACCTGATTTTTCTTGGACAGGACACCCACGGACTGCCCCACAGGCCGAATTACTGACTGTCTGATGCATACTGCACACAAAACTGGAAAGCATTTTCTCTGTCTGGCAAGCTTTAATCTGATTGGCAGATTTTAAGCAGCTTCCTGGAGTAAGGGCATACAGGGTTTATTATCAGTCTACTTGGAAACAAAGTCATGTTTACAAAGTATCGGGTGAAACGTCGAGTGCTTTTGGGAATGAAATTATCTCTAGATCTGCCAGTTTTTCAGGTTAGTGAGAACGAAACAAACTGTTTTCTTTTTTAACATACCTGTCAAACACTCATTTATAGCGCTCTTATAGGCCAGATTAAGCTGCTTGTGCTATTTAGTCAAAGGTCTGACTACAACTCCATTGACTGTCACAGATCTTGAGTTAACAGTCAAAACTCCTCACAAAGAGTCGTTTGTGTATTTTCGAGCACCTCTCCCTTCATAATGACAAATTAGGACTCATTTTCAGCTTTTCTGTGAACAGTTCACAATGGTAATTATAGTCAGTGCAGACAAGAGACTGAAAATGGACATCATTAGGGTCGCTGTGATTTCTGCGAGCAACGCACTTATGCTGTGATACTCTCGCCACTGAATGACAATTTGCCATCTGCTAGTCCAGCCTGACAGTTCAGAGAGAAAAACTATCAGCGGCACTATCAAAGTCAGGCACCTCCTCTCGACGAGGTGCTCGCTGAATGAACGATTTTGGCTTGGGCCTTCATGAGGCAAGCTGATTATTCATGTAGTTGTCAAGCACCTGTGGCTCTTGATCAAATTTATTTTTGTTGTTGCTGGCAGAGCAGTGGGATGAGTTTTCCCAGTCGTCAGTGTGCACGTCGTCTTCCTCTCATGCCCTGAAGTCAGGATTTATAAGTATTTTTTTAAATTTACAGCTGTTTTTCTTTCTTTGCTTTTCCTTGGTTTGTCTTTCCTCGCAGGGACTTCGCTGAGAACCATGTTGAGTTGCTGAGTTATTCCACTCTGAAGATGTGCACCGAGCTCACAGTGCTGTAAGTGTTCTACTTGCACGTACCCTCAGCCACAATCCACTGTAACGTTTATTAGTTGGTTTCATTGTGTTTTTTTTTTACATGATTGCTATACATATTTTGAAGCCTGCATCACAATTTATAATGGCAACATGGCGGTGAGTTAGATTTAATAGTATACAAATGTCTGTTTAGTTTACGATGTCAGTTTTGGATCTCAGATGTAGCGCATTTGTTGATGAACATATGCTATGTGTGGAGAGCATTCACTCAGTATCGTTATCTCGTTTTTGACCAAGATGGCTTTTAGAGGCTTTTGCATTGAAACTCTTCATATACACTATATTGCCAAAAGTATTGGGTCGCCCCCTTCTAATGAACAGGTTTGACTACTTTAGTACAAATCTTAATGTTAAAGCATATAATGATATTCTAAGAAATTGTGTGCCTCTAACATTATAGCAACAGTTTGGACAGGACCCTTTTCTATTCTAACATGACAATGCCTCTGTGTATAAGGCAAGGTTCAAAAAGAAAATTATTAATTCAGTCAGTGTGGAAGAACTTGACTGGTCTGCATAAAACCAAGTCCTAATCCCAGTTTAACACCTCTGGTGTGACTGTAAATGCAGACCTTGAGCCAAAAACTCATCACCAAACACCAATGACTTGTACATGCACAAAAGTATTGGGACACCCTCTTCTTTAGAACAGAAAAATACACTTCCAAATCTGTGGCAACAACGATGGGAACGTAATTCATGTATTTAAAAATTGTATTTCCATCTCTGTTGCAACAGTTTTGGAAGTGTCCAAAATGACTGTACCCATATGTGTTTATCTCTCATTTCTACCTTGGCATGTTTATTTGCAGGCTGACTAGTTTTTGGTTGATCACATTGTGAATGTAAAAATAGAGGAATTTTACTCCTTTGCAGCCGTAGTCCTGATTTCCTCCTAAAACTGCTGAAGATGAAAGGAGAATGTCTCCCAGTAACGGTGTGAAGACAGAAAGATTTTGTCAGTGTTATGCAGACAGACTGACATCTCTGACGCCAGCAACAATAGCCCTTCCAGTTGCTTCTCAAGGCTCTATTAGTTTGTTATTTAGACGTGCCATTCTCTGTTGTAATAGATGTGGGGAACTGTCAGGCATATCTTGAATGAGACTTTCATGGTGAAATAGGTATCTCTGCAAATAGGGTCAGCTTGCCCTTGCTGGAAAAATAAGTTGGAAAATGCAGCAGAAAGCAGTAAGATTTCGTTATCATCTTTCTG
>JAFVLL020027573.1:0-13902 GCA_021397915.2 Tor tambroides
TCCCTTACCCACAGAGATTTCTCCAGTTTCTCTGAATCTTTTGATGATGTTATGCACTGTAGATGATGAGATTTGCAAAGCCTTTGCAATTTGACATTGAGAAACATTGTTTTTAAAGTATTCCACAATCTTTTTAAGCACTCTTTCAAAGATTGGAGAGCCTCTGCCCAGCTTTACTTCTGAAAGACTCTACCTCTCTAAGACATCCCTTTTATAGCTAATTATGTTACAGACCTGATGTCAATTAACTTAATTAGTAGCTAGATGTTCTCCCAGCTGAATATTTTCAAAATGTCTTGCTTTTTCAGCCCTTTGTTGCCCCGTGCCAACTTTTTTGAGACCTGTAGAAGGCATCAAATTTGAAACGAGCTCATTTAGTAGATAAAAGTTTAAAATTTCTCCGTTTAAACATTTGTTATGTCCTCTATGCTCTATTGTGAATAAAATATTGGCTCATGTGATTTGAAATTCTTTTAGTTTTCATTTTATTCAAATTTAAAAAATGTCCCAACATTTCTGGAATTCGGGTTGTAATATCCAATGTATTTTTATGAACCCTTGAAGTTTCTATGGGCAATACATTATATATCAGCCCATTTCTCTGTGCCTTTTCTATAGCGGAGTGTTTATTTGTTGTCCTAACAAAGTGGCATCCATTTAATAATTTTAATAAATATAATAATTTACACTCTACGTTACTATTGCATCCTGTTAATGTACAACAATACTGCACTGCAAATAGTAACTGCCACTATCTATTCTAAATACTATTTACTATTTTACTGTTTACTAATACTGCTACTATTACATAATGTAAATAGAATCTATTGGTATTTTCAATTAATCACAAAGAAAATATTTCTGTTGTTACTTAGTGTAAATAGCATTTGTTGCTAAAAAAATATGCTACTTTCTAGGGGTGCACCGACTTTTCGGCCGCCGAAAAAATTATAGGCCAAAAATTGCATTTTCGGTTTTCAGCTGAAAGAGAAAAACGACCAAAAATACGAGCCGAAAATATACATATAATAATATAGGCTATATAGCGCATCCCGCCCTGCCCTGCAGTGTTCAGCGTGCAGGTTTCACACTCCACTCAATAAATAATATATTGATAGTTAATATTAAGGTAACACTTTACATTAGTAATAGAACTAAGGTTCTATTAGTTAATGTTAGTTAATGTGTTAACTAACATGAACGAACAATGAACAATACATTTATGACAGTATTTAATTAATCTTTCTTAATGTTAATTAATGATAACAGTTGTTCACTGTTAGTTCATGTTAATTCAGAGTGCATTAACTGTTAACAAGCACAACTGTTGATTTTAATAATGCATTAGTAAATGCTGAAATTTACATTAATACGACTAATGTCACGGATCGGACAGGCTCGCCCACCACCCAATCATAGCGCACACCGTCACCTGAATACTGATTGCACCCACCTGTTCGGAATGTACACTCCCATCAGGACTCCTTCAAAAGCACACACCTCACTTCACTCAGTGTCCGGTCTCATTTGTACGAAGTAGACTCTTCATGCTACTCCAGCGAAAGATTGATATCCTTACCTTCCTCGTGTACTTACCTCCTGTGATCCACTCCAACGTCTGTCTCCATTGTCTCCGAGTGACTGGCTCCATCAAGTCCTCAGTGAGGTGTGTGCAGTCATCCATTCAGCCACCAGTTATTCCACGAACTCCTGTAAGAGCAAGAATTCATATTACAAACCCCGATTATCCAGCGAACTCATCCATTGAACTGTTTACTCACCTGCCATTTCCCATCCAGCCACTATTGCCTTTAATAAACTTCAATTATTATTTCTAACCCTCTGTGTGAGTCTCCTTCCATAACAGAAGACTGGACCACACTGTAGGCAATATGAGTGCACTCGATCCCTTCCAGGAGCTCGTGGATTTTCTCCGACGAGTTCTCCTCACAACCACGACAACTCCGGTCACCACCGTCACCAACACCAGCACTTCTTCGTCGACAGTAGTCTCTAGTCCCATGTCCAGACCAGCGTCCTTCTCTGGCACAGCAGAGGAGTGCAACGGATTTCTACTCCAGTGTTCATTAGCCCTGGAAATGCAACCACATCTCCGTACAACTGATAGAGCAAAAATCGCCTTTATCATCTCCCTGCTGACAGGACGAGCACTCCAATGGGCAGAAACCATCTGGGCCCAAGCCAGTACTGTAACTCAGTCTCTACCTAACTTTATGGAGCATTTCCGTGAGGTTTTCGGCAGACCAGTGGGAGATTCATCAGCCAGTGAGCAGTTATATCATCTTCGACAAGGTTCCATGTCCATTAATGATTATTCTCTCAAATTCAGAACCCTTGCTGCAGCCAGCAGCTGGAATGAGTGCTCGCTCCTCACCACATACCGGCAGAGACTCGAGCCGAGATTGCGGTTGCAGCTCGCGGCGTGTGACGACTCCTATGGACTGGAGCGTTTTATCCAGTTATCTATCAGATGTGCTAATCGGATGCAGTCCTGCTATGAGGATCATCCTCCATCCTCAATCACTCCACTCGGCCAGAAATCACCAGCACTCCAGAACCAGGCAACGAACCCATGCAAATAGACACTAATCGGCTCTCATCTGCTGAGCGGCAGAGGCGGTTAACCCAGGGACTGTGTCTGTATTGTGGTGCTGGTGGGCATGTAATTTCCTCATGCCCAATTCGTCCACCCATGGTGAGTGTCATTAAGCCAACTATAATAAACATGCAGCCCCTCACCACTGTTGTAATACTTACTGCCTCCAACGTCTCTATTCCAGTACATGCCCTCCTTGATTCCGGGTCAGCCGGTAATTTCATCTCCGGGAGCCTCTGCCACCAACTCAACCTCCCGACCACAGCAACTAAGACCATCTACCAAGTCCAGTCGGTAACAGGAAAACCTCTCAGGCGTAGACATGTTCACTTCAGTGCGGGTCCCATCCATCTACAAGTTGGTCAATTACATGAAGATATGATTCATCTCCTGGTTCTGGAGGGATCCACCGCTGATGTGATTCTTGGGCACCCGTGGTTTGGGCAGCACAACCCTGCCATCTCCTGGAAAACCAGCGAGATCCTGAAGTGGGGCAGCACATGTTTCCCTGACTGTTTCCCTCACACTCCTCAACCATCAGCACTTCCTCCCGAGACACTTACCATCAACTCCACCTCCATCGAAAGTCCAGTGGAAAAACAGTCAGTGGATTTTCCATGCTGCTATGCCTCCTTCAGTGATGTCTTCTGCCCGAAGAAAGCCTCGCAGCTGCCACCACATAGGCCATGGGATTGTGCCATAGATCTGATTCTGGGTGAGCCAGTGCCCCGTGGAAAGATTTACCCCTTATCACTCCCTGAACAGAAGGCCATGGAAAAGTACATAGAAGAGTCATTACAACAAGGCTACATCTGCCCTTTCACGTCCCTGCTGCTTCAAGTTTTTTCTTTGTGGCTAAGAAGGACGGAGGCTTGTGACCTTGTATAGACTACAGGGCACTTAACAAGATTACCGTCAAGTTTCATTATCCACTTCCCCTTGTCCCAGCAGCATTGGAGCATCTCCGTGGAGCCACCGTCTTCACCAAGTTGGACCTCCGCATCGCTGGATACGTGAGGGGGACGAGTGGAAGACTGCCTTCGTGACCCCTACTGGCCATTATGAATATTTGGTTATGCCGTATGGACTAGTCAGCACCTCCTCTGTATTCCAGGATTTCATGCATGAGGTACTCCGGGAGTTTCTCCATCACTTTGTCCTTGTCTATATTGATGATATCCTCATCTACTCCTGGAGTATGGCCGAATATCGTCACCACATTTCGGAGATCCTGAAACGTTTGAGGGAGTTCAATCTATTCCTCAAAGCAGAGAAATGTTCTTTCAACCAACCCTCAGTACAGTTCCTGGGATACAGCATCGACAACAGTGGCATCCAGATGCACAAGATGCGCTGCCTTCTCCTGCAAGCTCAGCCCGGCGGAGAAGAATTACGACATTGGCAACGGGGAACTCCTCGCCATCAAGCTAGAATTGGAGGAATGGAGGCATTGGCTGGAGGGAGCACAACATCCTTTCACTGTTCTCACAGATCACAAAAACCTCCAATATCTGCGAGAAGCCAAGAGACTTAATCCCCGTCAGGCTCGGTGGGCACTATTCTTCACTCGATTCAATTTTACCATCTCTTATCGTCCAGGTCCAAGAAATATCAAAGCTGATGCTCTATCACGACTCGATGCTCCAGAGGAAATCCATGAAGAACCAGAACCCATCATTCCGAAGAACTCATCGTCAGTCCCATCCAGTGGACTTCCTCCCCAGTAACCTCCTCCAATGCCTCCACAGCCACTCCGTCGGGCTGCCCACCAGGACTACAGTATGTTTCCAGAGCACAGCGCACTCCCTTGATTCACTCCACTCACACATCTTTGGGCACTGTCCACCCAGGGACCAACAGCACCCTCTCGCTGCTAAAGGATCACTTCTGGTGGCCTAATATGGCCAGGGATGTGAGAAGGTTCGTCCAGGGCTGTTCCGAATGTGCCATCTCCAAGAGCCCTCGCCATTTACCATCTGGCAAGCTCCTTCCGCTGCCCGTTCCCAACCGCCCTTGGTCACACCTAGGAGTTGATTTCATCACAGATCTGCCTGTCTCTGATGGTAACACATGTGTGCTTGTATTAATCGATCGATTCTCTAAATCATGTCACCTTCTTCCCCTCAAAGGCCTGCCTACAGCCATGGAAACCTCCAAAATCCTGTTCAACTCTGTCTTCAGCTATTATGGAATCCTTGAGAATATTGTCTCGGACCGGGGACCGCAGTTCATATCGAGGGTCTGGAAGGCTTTCTTCTCTCTCCTAGGTCTGACCGTAAGTCTCTCATCAGGATACCATCCTCAGTCGAACGGGCAGACGGAGAGAAAGATCCAGGAAATTGGATGCTTCCCATGAACCTTCTGCCACGGTCACCAGAACTCCTGGAACTAGTTCCTAGGCTGGGCCGAGTACGCCCAGAACTCCCTTCGACAGCCTTCCACTGGACTCACTCCCTTCCAGTGCGTACTCGGTTACCAGCCACCCCTGTTCCCTTGGTCTGGGGAACCATCCGATGTTCCGTCTGTTGACTACTGGTCGAGAGCAAGAGGGTCTGGGACGCAGCTCACCATCAGCTTCAGCGGGCAGTGCATATACAGAAGATGACAGCAGACCTTCGAAGATCTGAAGCTCCATCATACCAACCTGGTCAGAAGGTCTGGCTGTCAACACGGGACATCAGGATGCACCTGCCCTGCAAGAAGCTAAGTCCCAGATATGTTGGTCCCTTCACCTTCACCAAGCAAATTAATCAGGTTACTTACCAACTGCAACTTCCTCCTCTATACAAGATTCACCCTTCATTCCACATGTCACTGCTCAAACCTTACCATCCTTCTGTTTCTGTTTCCCCAGAGTCTGGCCTGACAGAGGAACCCCCTCTTCCTTTGATCCTGGAGGACAGAGCCATCTACAAGGTCAATGAGATCTTGGACTCCCGGCGCCGTGGTGGTCAGTTAGAATACCTGGTAGACTGGGAAGGCTATGGGCCGGAGGAACGGTCTTGGGTCCCCAGGGATGACATTCTCGACCCTAGTCTGCTGGAAGCCTTCCATTCCACACATCCCGATCGTCCTGCTCCCTGAGGAAGAGGTAGGCCACCATGACGTCGGGGTCCTTGGCCCTCAGGAGCAGGCCGTGGAGGAGGGGGTACTGTCACGGATCGGCCAGGCTCGCCCACCACCCAATCACAGCGCACACCATCACCTGAATACTGATTGCACGCACCTGTTTGGAATTTACACTCCCATCAGGACTTCACTCAGTGTCCGGTCTTGTTTTTACGAAGTAGACTCTTCATGCTACTCCAGCAAAAGATTGATATCCTTACCTTCTTCATGTACTCACCTGCTGTGATCCGCTCCAATGTCTGTCTTCTCCATTGTCTCCGAGTGATTGGCTCCATCGAGTCCTCCGGTGAGGTGTGTGCAGTTATCCATTCAGCCACTAGTTATTCCACAAACTCCTGTAAGAGCAAGAATTCATATTACAAACCCCAATTATCCAGCGAATTCCTCCATTGAACTATTTACTCGCCTGCCATTTCCCATCCAACCTCTATTGCTTTTAATAAACTTCCATTATTGTTTCTAACCTAACCCTCTGTGTGAGTCTCCTTCCATAACAATTAATAAATGCTGAAGAACTATTGTTCATTCTTAGTTCATGTTAACTAATGTTAACTAATGAACCTTATTGTAAAGTGTTACCAATATTAATATAAATTCTGTCCAGTTTTATTGTGTTACTTTCAGTAAAAGTGTGGTTATTTTATTAGCTTGTGATTTTTAAATTCAGTATCATTAAAATTATTGAGTTAAATTTAAAAGTCTTACACAATTACTTTGCATTATTTAATAAAATAATGAATAATCATTACAAAGCATTTTCAGTTTCGGCCAAGTGCATCCAGAATTTTCAGTTTCCGTTTCGGCTCAGAATTTTCATTTTGGTGCATCCCTACTACTTTCACTTAGTGCAAATAGCCACTGTCTTTCCATAAAGGTGCGTAAAACTAACATGCAAGTTTTATACTAGTGGTGAACTAACAAAACCCTAATTTTGAACAATTTACCATAACATACAGTACCAGGACCATATCAATGCTTTTTATGTACTCTTGAACTTTGCACATATTACTACTGTCGAATTCATATCACAACGCTGTTTCCTAGAGAGGGAGTGAGAGCATTTCCATTGTGTTGTGGTGATTCCGTTGCTTCACACGGCGATCTTCGTGGAGATAACCGCCGCGACCGACGAGCCATTGCCCGAGAAAGCGACAGTGATGTGGATCGCCCCGGTCCACCGACTGCACCATGGCTGAGGGTGAGCCGAGCTCAGTGGACTATAAATGGGATATAAAAATATAAATGGCATCTGTCCAATGGCGCCACGTATGTGGCAGCCTGTTACTGCAGCTCAGTAGCTTTGACCTCTTTTTGTGTAGTTTTAGTGTTTAGTGTGCTTTCTTATGTGTTTTCTTATGCACGGAGAATGGATGAACAACTGTGGATACTGGTATTATGTCTGTCCCTTATTGTTGGACTATTTATTTTACACCTCGTCGGGAGACTCAAACAGCCGGAGCCCCATTGTTTACACCCGGGAAGATCTGTTAGCATTATGCAGCATTAGGATACCCCTAATGGAAAGACTGGTGATCCCCAATGACATTAGGAGAAGGAGGAGAGGATCAAGAGCAGGTTTGAAATGTTGGGAGCGGAAACGATGCTATAAACCATGCTTTCCATCTATTATTATGGGGAATGTGAGATCGGTCCCCAACAAAATGGAGGAGCTAACAGCACTAACCAGACTGCAGCAGGAGTATCGCGAATGTAGCATCATGTGTTTTACAGAGGCCTGGTTGAATGGACTGATTATGGACTCAATTGTTACTTTGGATGGCTGAGAGCGGACAGGAGAGCTAAGGAGAGCGATAAGAGGAAGGGTTGGGGAATCATGATATTTGTGTAACCCGAGTCACATTAGTATTAAAGAGCAATGTTGTACCAAGGACATAGAGATGCTAGCCGTTAGCTTACGGCCGTATTATCTTCCAAGGGAATTCTCGCATATCATTGCGATAGCTATTTACATGGCCGATGCTACAGTGGCTTGTGAGCTCCTAAACACTGTTGTATCACAGCTGCAGACATTGCACCCGCAGTCCCTTATTATCTCTGGAGATTTCAACCATGCTTCCCTGTTTACTATTCTTCCCACCTTCAGCCAGTATGTTAAATGCTGTACTAGAGATGATAAAATACTGGATCTTATGTATGCAAACACAGATGATGCATATGTCTCTACACCCCTTCCTCCATTTGGTCGCTCAGACCATAATCTTGTTTATTTGAGGCCTGTTTACATTCCTGTGGTTAAAAACATCCCTCAACCACAATGTATGTGAGGAAATGGTCTGATGAGATTAGTGAGGCGCTGAGAGATTGCTTTGAGACCACTGCCTGCGATCCCTAGTAAGCTCAGAGTCTGATCCCTTGCAATTTGCCTATCAATCAGGCATCGGGGTGGATGATGCTGTGATCTACCTATTGCACAGATCCTATCTACATCTTGAGGATGTAGAGCTGGAGCTGTGAGGATCATGTATTTTGATCTCTCCAGTGCTTTCAATACTATACGGCCATCGTTGCTTGAGGGGAAACTATTGCGAGCTGGAGTTGATTGTCATCTGGTTGCATGGATCATCAGTTATCTCATGGATAGACCACAGTATGTGAGGTTACAGAACGGTGTGTCTGATATGGTGGTCTGCTGTACAGGCGTCCCGCAGGGGATGTGTTTGCTCCTTTTTACACTGCATACTTCTGACTTCAGATACAATACAACCAGCTGTCACCTGCAGAAGTTTTCGGATGATACTGCTGTGGTTGGATGTATATCAAGATGACGATCAAGAATATCGGGGGTCATTGCTGATTATGTCAACTGGTGTGCACTAAACCATCTTTGTATTTATGCCAGTAAGATAAAGGAGATGTTGATAGACTTTCGTAGGAAGGCATCAAATATTACATCGGTGACCATTCAAGGTATGGATATTGAGAGGGTGACAACTTATAAGTACTTAGATGTGCACCTTAATAATAAATTGGACTGGTCCAACAACACAGAGGCTCTGTATAGGAAGGGGCAAACTCGTCTTCATTTGCTGCAGAGACTGAGGTGTTTGGGAGTGTGTAGGCCACTGTTAAAGTCTTTTTATGATACTGTAGTAGCTTCTGTGATTTTTTTATGCAGCCATCTGTTGGGGAGCAGGAAGTTCAGAAAGGGACAGGAAGAGACTTAATAAACTGGTTAAAAGGGGCAGTTCTATTCTGAAATGTCCTTTGGATACCATCGAGGATGTTGGGGAGAGGAGAATGCTAAGTTAAAGTCTATTATCAATAACATTTCTCACCCTTTGCATGAGTCTGTGGTGTCCCTGAGTAGTTCCTTCAGTAAAAGACTAGTACATCCACTGTGTAAGAAGGAGCGCTATCACAGGTCCTTCCTTCCAACTGCAGTTAGGTTGTTTAATTGCAATAATAACATTGTGTAGTATGGCTGTATGTTTTTTTTATTGTATTGTGGTTGGTCTTTTTTTGTTATTGTATTGTGGTTGGTCTTGTGGAGTATGCAATAACAAGTGAATTTCCAGTGTGGGATTAATAAAGTCTATCAAATATATATGCAGACATGCCCCCTCTTCTCCCGCCTTCGTCTGAACTCTCTGCCTGCCCTGAACTATCTGTCTGCCCTGAACTGTCTGCCTGTCAGAAAATACCTGCAGATGTTGTTCCCCTGTCCGCCGTGCTCCCAGTGTTGGGAGTTGCAATGTGGTGTGTGTGGGCGGCACACATCATCCCTGAACCCTCAACCTGTCTGGTTTTGGTTATGTTCCTGTTCCTGTTCTCTTTATGTCATTATTAGTTCATCCTCCTCACCTGTCTGTCCCTCATCAGCCTCCCATTTAAGTTGCAGTCTGTTCAGTTCGTGTCGTCCGGTTTTAACATTACCTATGTGTGTGTATCCTGCCTACCTGATGTGGATTACCTTTATGTGGATGTATTAAAGACTGTTTACCGTTATCTTCTTTGTATTCGTGTGTTTCTCATACATCGCACCGTGACACTCGCAAGTTTGTTTACAGGAGCAAAGGAAGCAAAGTTTCCTTAATTTACCAAAGGAAAATCAGTCTCTTCATGGTTTGTATCAAAATTCTTCTATTTTTTTTTGACAAATCCTCATTTTGTGCTTCTAATACGTGACCAGCATTTTGTTTTGCTGTCTCTCCTCTGCACTTCCGCATTCGTCACTAATCTCCGGCGCATGCATGACGCATACGTCCTACGTCATCCGTCGGAATGGCTTGCACGTATGACAGTCAGCAGAAGTGAGAAAAAAGTGTTTATAACATTTTAAATATGGATATTTTTCTTACAAAAATGTATCGGTTCACTACAGGAGGCCTTTATTCACCCCCAAGAGCCTTTATTTGACTACCTTTGGACTGTTGCACAAAAACACCCACCTACTCCCATTCTATCGCTTGGAAGAGCCAGGATAATTTTTAATATAACTCCGATTGGATTTGTCTGAAAGAAGAAAGTCACCTAGGATGCCTTGAGGGTGAGTAAAACATGGACTAATTTTCATTTTTGGGTGAACTAACCCTTTAAACAGAAAAGCAAGCAGGCGTGCATGATTTGGTATGGCAGCCAATACAAATAATTAATAACCATGTCCTTACCTAAATCCTGCGTTTGGACCAGCCTTGGTTGCAGAATCACATCACTCTGTGCTTCTGAAATTATTACCTTTATCTACAGGTATATAGTGTAGTAGTTAGCTGTCTCTGTGTCGTACGTGGCTGCTTGTCAAGCATAAAAGCACTAGTTTTATTTAAATTCTGAATATATTATCATATACAGCATGCAAAGAGCGCTCCCTTTAAATTTATTAAAAACTGTCACTCATTCATCACGATCTCCAAAAAGTTCCATTTTAACCAATGAATGTGACTGGGGGGGGGGGGGGGGGGGTTAAAAGCCCCTGTAAAATCCATGTTGAAATGGAGGGAACTTGAGATGCGCCTAAAGAACAAGAAGGCAATAGACCATCAAGAATTAACTCAGAGAGGAAAAGGTGGTGAGATGTCCTCACATGATTAGTCAGCATCACAATATTTTGGCATCCCAAAATCTTGCTTTTAGGGGCTCTTCAGATTGTCTCCACAAAGCAAACAATGCCAACTTTCTCAAGGAAGTCGAGCTTCCTGCACTGTTTTATCCTGTGATGGAAAATCATCTGTCAAGAATCAATGACAAAAGCATTTGCACTCATTACCTTGGACAGCAAATTCGAAATGAGCTGATACAGCTCTTAAGTAACAAAATACTGAAGACCATTGTGTCCCATATTCATCAAGCAAAATACTAATCCATTATTCTTGACTGCACCCCAGATACAAGTCATAAACAACAAATGTCAGTCATATTGTGGACAGTGGCCTTGGAGCCAAAAGCCAGAGGTTAAAGAATACTTTTAAGGATATGTGGAGGTCTTAGAAACCACTGGCTTGAATCTGTCAAATGTGATACTAGATAAGCTTCAGGAACTTTAGATTCCTTTTAAAAATTGCAGTGGACAGGCCTACGATAATGCTAATATGAAAGGTAAAAGTCAAGAAGTGCAGGCAAGACCACTAAAGCAAAACCCAAGAGCTTTGTTTGTACCTTGTGGAGCACATTCAATGAATCTGTGATAACAGATGCAGCAAAATCATCTAAGGATGCTGTTGGCTACTTTGGTTATGTGCAGAAACTCTTCACATTCTTTTCAGGAGCTACACAATGATGGAACATCTTTGTTGAAGCATGTCCACCTCACACTGAAGTCTTGGAGTGATGTAAGATGGGAAAGCAGACTGCAAAGCATTACACTTGTCAGACACCAAGTGAAGGAGATCAGAAATTGTCATTGAGGCAAGGCAAACTGTGAATTGTCCTCTTGCCAAAGTAGACTCTCAAGCCCTGGCAGAAGAAGTGGCTTCATTTAGGTTTCTGATATGCACTGTTATATGGTTTGACAAAAATTAACCAGGTGAACAAGATACTTCAGTCTAGTTCAATGCAACTGGATGTTGCTGTTCGACTCAGTGAGAGTGCAAAACATTCTCTCTTGAAATACAGACAGTCTGGATTTGTGGATGCTTAGTCAACTGCAAAGGAATTTTGTGAGGCCCTAATCAAAGAGCCTGAGTTTCAGGAGAAAAAGCTGAGAAGCACTAAAAGACATTTTGCCTATGAGGCAGCAGATGATTCCATCAGTGATCAGTCAAAAAGCTTGGGATGACATTTTTCAACAGTGTTGTGGACTCTGCTTTGGCATCACTTCAAGAGAGACTTGAAATTTTCCAACAGCATCCTTAGATTTGGAGCCAAGTTCAAGGGATGTCGAAAGAGACTTTACAGAAACACTGCACTGAGGTAGAGAAGACATTGTTTGCAGTGGGAGAAGGAGGTTCTGATATTGATGGTCAAGAGCTGGCTCAAAAAATCATACACCTCCCACAGCTGCCACCACTCACAATGGCTCTGGAGATGCTATCATTTCTCCATGACAACCACCTACAAGAGTTGTACCCAAACCTTTGGATTGCTCTGTGAATAACAGTGATGCTCCCTGTGTTTTTTTTAAAATGAAGCTCATCAAAACGTACTTGCGCTCATCTATGGTACAAGAGCATTTGAATGGTCTGGCAATAATCAGCATCAACTCTGAATTAGTAAAGACATTATTATATGATAAACTCATTGATGACTTTGATGCCTCAGGAAAAAGCAGGAGTGAGCCTTTGTAAATTTTGAACTTTGGAGTGCTCCAACAGATGACATATATCAGTGTTGATTTTTGATTCAATGTATTATTGTTTATTTTGATAACATCTAATCTCTTAAAATTGTTTTATTTAATGCATAATTTCAGTATTTTTTATTTTATTTTATTTTTTTGCTGTAGCTATAATAGTAATTTGTAATAATTGTAATAATACAATTTAATTACAATTTATTTATTTACTTTTATATTTATTAAAGTTCTATTTTGTCCCCTAGAGTATGTGGTTTTTTGTTTGTTTTTTTTTTTTGGTTCCATAATATTTGGGGAGGGGGCACGACAATAAAATTCTGCTTAGGGCACCCATTTGGCAAGCAGCAGCCCTGGCCCTATACTCTGTCCGTATGTGTTGTTGTTTTCTCGTGTTAATCAGCTGCCTTATGCAGTACTTTTTATGATGTGTTCTGTGTGAACATTTTTCATATTAAGGAAAATTCATATTAAAACTCTATGACATGCAAAGGAATGTGGTTGGGATCTCCCTGGGCCTGCAATGCAAATAAGATGAGATCTTAAGATGAGTTTCATTGTATGAAGGATCAGCCACTGGAGAGTGCATTCTCGGGCCAATATAATGAGTGAATAACATATTCTGTGGGTGGGATGTAAATTTTATGTCTGCATTATGTAATTTTAATAAGGTGTTGCACAGAGCAAGAATTAGATTATTTCACAAATGTTTTCACAAATGTCTGACCTAAGCATTGCCTTTCATTGAAAACTTGGTATTCAGGGGAGCCTGTGTAACCTGAAAACAAACTCAAGGAGAAGGACAGACCTATTTTCATGAATTAACCTTATTCTGTCTGAATAATACACAATCTCTGCAGGACAGCAAAATCAAACCAATAACAGACGCAAAGTAAATTATATAATTTATTGTCACGAATCCGGTCTATGAACTTCCGTTCACCCACCACCAGAGGTCACCTGTTCACCACATGGACTCTTGCACTACACTAACTGTTGCACTTCACCCCAGACTACAGTTCCCATCATCCACTGCACTGATGACACACAGAGCTGAATGCACTGATTACACACAGCTGATTCCAATCAGACATGCTACATAAGCCATGGACTTTCTCTTTCTCACTGCCGAGTATTGTTAGTACTGTCGCTGTCTTAGCGTAACTACTGTACGGAGCCTTCTCGTTAGTTATTGTTAAGTTACCTAGCCCTAGCCTTAGTCTAGTTTTGCTTTGCCTTGTCTCTGATCCTTCGATTCTCGCCTGTGTGTTTTGGATTTACCGTTTGCCTGACACTGTCTTGGATACTGTTTGTCGCCAGTGTTGCCAATTTAGCTATTTTGTAGCTAGATTAGCGACTTCCCCACCCCTTTTGAGACTTTTTTCAAAAGTTTAGGGACAAATATAGCAAC
>JAFVLL020027574.1:0-21411 GCA_021397915.2 Tor tambroides
GTATCATCAGCCTAACTCATTGCAGGACGGTAGATGTGTGTCTCCGAGTGCCACTTTGAAGTGTTACAGAAGATTGAGGAAGCTTGTCTTTGTGATATGGGGGAAGCAGTTGGTGTGGACTTGTGATTGACTTTGATTTTGGCCGTCTGGTTTGAGGACAATAAGAGGTAGAGCCTGGGGGGGGTAAGGATGTGGCTTAAGGGGGGGTTAAGGGGGTTAAGGTCACTGGCTTATCAATCTCCTCCTATAAAAGCAAGACTTCTTCAGCAGGCTGTAATTGTGTCCTCTAATGACCAGTACTGGAGGGGAGGACAAAGGGAGAGCTATAAAGGACTTTATGGGCTGCCAGTAGGAAACCTTTGGTACAAATTGCTGAGCAAATGAAACTGCCCTGTTGTTTCCTCATCCTGGCCAAAAACTTTGTCCAGACTTCATGATGTCGAAGCCGGGACCAAAGCAGGCAGAGCCATGGACACCTGCTGGGGCCTAATTGGTCCCTGTTGCAGTTAATGGCTTCCTGTGGTTGCATGTTTACTTCTCATTCATTTTGTGTGCTGAGGGTTCCCAGCCATACTAAAAGACAGTGGTCCTTACGAGACCCTCAGAATAAAAAGAAAAACCTCAAATTGTTTCAAGATCTCAACTGTTCCTCAATGTTTCAAGCTGTGCCTTGATTTGTCAAGATATAAGAGTCTGCGTTCAACAGTTAGAGATCCTCTTTGCATCCTCAGTTTGCTCTTTCTGTCACAGAAGCTTGTCAGCATTCAGAGGGCCGCCAGATCAACCCTCACGCACGATGACACATACCTGAGGTGTCTACCTAAAACACGCTACTATCTGGTAAGACCAACATTGCCCTGCTTTCTCTCTCCATAGATATTTACTAGGACTTTAAGTGATTAGACTTTAAGTGATTAAAATGCATGTGATTAATCATCTCTAATCTGGCCTTCATGAGGTTCTGGAACTGCAGAAACAGTTAAAACGACTCGGGTGTCTTCAGAGCCGCAGGGAACAGGAGGTGTTCAGGGTCTGGACAGAACAACACAGAAGCTCATGTCAACTTGAGAAGCAACTACAAGCAGTGGGTGAGAGCTGATGCTATGAACAGTGCTGTTTCCATACTGAATCCATTAACAATTCACAGAAGGTAAAACCTATTTGCTTGAAGATATCAAAAAACAAAAAAAGTAAGTGTGTTATTGTTCCTGCTGAAAAAAACAGCATATGGTGGTTAGGTATGATTTGAAGCATGACAGCTTGTTTGAGCTGGTTTAAGCTGGTCATGTGCTGGTCCTAAGCAACTAGCTCCTGCTTAGGACCAGCTCATAACCAGCATATAACCAGCTCAAACCAGCTGCCATGCTTCAAAACATACCTAATAGCATATGCTGCATTAGAATTTTAGTTTTGTTTTGTTTTGTTATGTTTTGTTTTAATAGACAAGGTGCAACAGTAGTAACTTGGGCAATCATTTCAACCAAACAGCCACTGTATCCAAGTTGGTTAAAAAAGCAAAATATAATACAAATCTAATTTTAAAAGTAATCAAGGCAAATAAATGAACAAGAAGAGGAATGTTAATCATTTCCACCCACACACACACACACACATATATATATATATATATATATATATATAGTATGTGCTAATGTAACAATAAATAGCAAAAAACAGAAATATTTAGTTACAGATACAGTGACTTGCGAAAGTATTCATACCCCTTCATTTTTTTTCATGTTTTGTTATGTTGCTGCATTATGTGGAAAAATTTAATTTAAAGCAGTTTAACATAAGGCAGCAACATAACAAAATGTGAAGAAAATGAAAGGGTACAAATACTTTCGCAAGGCACTGTATTTGTACTATATATTTAGAAAGAGAGATAACTAAACAAAACGTTGAATTGAGCTGAACGAGTTGTGGATCAATGAATTGAAATTGACTCTTTGTACTGATTCATGGTAATTAATCAAACTTCGCTACTTAAGTTTAAATCTGGAAAATTTTGGATTCTCATTTGCTGTCATTGTCATTCATGCTGGCAGAACACAGCAGTAATTCCAGCACAGATGTGACTCTTGAGGATCTGCTGAAACAGAAGTCTGGGTCTCTCCCGAAACTTCAGACCACATCTGATGACTCCACAGCACAACACAAACATGTAAGTTTATGCTCATTCAGTCAGTCACTGGCCACAACACCTCAGCTTAATGTAGAATTCTATTGCTTTTCCACCCTCTTTCTTTGCTTTGCATGTCTTACTTATTCTTACAAAAACCATTTCAGTTAAAAAAACAACAACTTCTATTTAGACTATTTTAAATGCTGTTGGGGTTGAAAAGGCCAGCAACTATCCTTTCTCCCCATGCTATTTGCCCTGCTGCCCTTACACAAACACACCTTCTGCTGGAAGCCAGTTTAACCTCAACTCTATGGGAAAAGAGAATTGATTGTTCACGTAGCAGTGAGATGACCAAACAGGACCCCCCTCCCGCTCAGTAGTGGAGGAGGATCTCCTTCAGTCAGCACATCATGGACAAACATCACCCAGGGGAGAATGTCTAATTCATTTCACACACAAAAGAGACTGACCAATTTGGCCTGGGATGTCACATCATGCCGGAGGTCAGGGAATGAGTTAAACTGTTTGGAAAAGAGCTCTCTGGACCTTAAACAACCTTTCCCAGCATAAAGAAAAGTCTCTATCAATCTCTCTATCTATCTATCTATCTATCTATCTTGAAATCAAACATTTCTCAACATATTCTTCCAAGACTAAATTATCTGAACTGTACTATTCCACATTGACTTTATCACCAACAGTAGTTTCATTTGTTTCTATTTTTATCTCTCCTTAGGCATTTTAAATGAGAACTTTGTAACATCCCCTGAGCTATGAAAGAGCAACCTCTGAGTAATAGGATTTTCCCCCCTTGGTCAATATATAGATCTCTGTGGCTGACTGGTTACTTAGATCCGTACAGTCTGTCAAACATCACAGCCACAATAATTACAGCTGAGCCCAAAAATAGAGATAATTCAGATCAATAAATTACACGTTTGAGTCTACTTCTTTTTATATTTACCTCAGATTGTTTGGTTTCTATGAGAGGTGCTGAGTCACAATATCTATCTAACATGTTGAATTTCACACCTTTTTATTTTCAGGATGGACAGTCAAATATGTCTGAGGAAAAAGGCTCCATCATCACTGAGTTGAAAGGAGAAATAAACAGAACAAACTGTTCCAATATCTTTGTCCACTTACACACCCACTTTTTTTTTCTTTTCCCCAGAACATTCGTTTTAAATCCAACATTAATGGGCTCTACTCATAGCTAAAATCACTCATCAACATAATCTTAATTTTACACTCATTCTCTCCGGTCTAAAAGCTTGTTTCATGTCTGTTAGCTGCTACACAGTGCTGTGAGGAAATGCTGTCCTGCACTGCAGTGCTCTGGAGAGCCAGTTTGCACCCAGCAGACAAAGTGTGTCCTCACCCGGGTGTGCAGTGTTATCGGGTGTGAGCTGGGTTGTGTCTGAGGCTCTTCTTGAGAAGTAGCACATCATTAGGAATATATTAACAATCCTACGCTCACTCCATTGGTTGCTCACACGTATCGCTCAGGCTTGGCCATGTTGCAAAGTGGGAAAAAGGTGGAGATCCATCTGAATCTGAGAGATGTAGAAAAGCAAAATCTTCTCAACTGGACTTTGTGTTTGTTGTGTCCTTTCTCAATAATGTAAACTTAAAAAATTAGTTCACCCCAAAATGGCAATTCACTTACTCACCTTCATGTCATTCCAAACCTGACTTTCTTGTGAAACACACACAAAAAAAAAAGATATTTTGAAAAAGTCCCATTGTCTCAAAATTCCAAGTCAGTAGGGTTGACTAACTTCCGTTGTATTAGTAAAACAACTGAAACATTTTTCAACAACTTCTCTTGTGCTCTGAAAAGAAGAAAACTGCTCAGGTTTGGAACGACTTAAGGAAAGTTTACAAACTTGAGTACTGTAGTCGAACAGAATGTTCAACCCAAGTTAATCAAAGTAGCTTTCTGAAAAATAGCTCTCAAATGGTGTTGTAGTGATATAAATTGTTGTCTGTTTGTATGTCTGCTTTCTTCACAGATACCAGTCTCAGTAAGAGTGGGTGGAGGAGGGGTGAACGTTTTCCAGCAGCAGGGCAAACAGAGTTGGGGACAAGACGAAACTGAGCTCATGTTTCCTGAGGTAAGTGTCAAACCACAGCGTCTCTGATCCCAGTAAGCAACACAGGGAGACAAACACACCTGCAGCAGTCATGTGCTCATGCACTCACTATCACACAAACATACATAACCCTCACATTCATCTACGACACTTATATAGACAAGTGAACTTCTAAAATTATTATTATTTATAAAAATAATTCTAGATATAATAGTTTCCCTTTTCAAAAAACAAAAATAAAAAAAATATTTCAATTAGAACTAAAAGGCTTTTATAAGAGGAAAAAACTTTATAGTGCTTGCTTGATAGCACTGATTTCATTACACAATGTTCTGATTATATGGTTTGTTCTAAATACTACTTCAAGTACACTGCTCAGTCTACTTTCTGTTTACATTCTGAATTCATCTATTTTCAACATCAAGAACTTTTGTAACCTCTGAAGAACTATGCAACCGTTTTCAGTGATGGGTGGATTACTTACAAATTGTAGTCTGTTACTCATTACAAATTACATGTTGAAAATTGTAGTCAGTAATGTAATTAAGATTATTCATTTTAGGTAATGTATTCTGACTACTTTTGTATTACTTCTAGATTACTTTTAACGTAACTTTTTTATAGATTTAAATTGGATTATTATTATAAAAAAAAGAGAAATAAAACATATGACCATTAACTGACATCAGAGAACATGCAAATGTGTTGTTAAATTATTGAAATATTACCTATATTAAATCTCAGGAAGACTTCAAGAAAATACTTAAGTCAAATTGGTTTGACTGACAAAAGGTTTGGCAATCCCTGAATCACATTAACAAAAAATTTTAAAAGAGAGAGAGAGAAAAAAGAAGGAGAATCAATAAATTATGAATAATTTACAGCCATTGTGTGAATAATTTATAATCATGCAATCCATAAAAAAAGTAAATGTAATCTAATTATTAGCATTTTAAAATGTAATAATCTACTTAATTTTTGGAATCTAATGAATCTAGATTACATGCAGTCAGTTAGTACCAGTACTGGCTGGTTTTTACTAATTCGTTACTAGTTTTACTAAGCATGGGAGTCAGATGCATAGGAAGCAGTTTCTAGCATCAGTTGAATCCGGGGGACTGAGGTTTACATGCACAGCTACCTCGTACAACCTGGCCTCCATTACATATAAAATGAAATATATTTTTGATAAGAAGAACCAGTAAAGAACTTGTAAATGTAATAGTGTTGGTCTGTGAAGTCTAGAAAGTAATCCATTACAAAAAAGTCTAAAGGTGACAAACTAAAGCTTAAAAAGTTTGTAGAAGACTTATTTAATTGGAATACTTAGATGTTACAGATATCTCTTAACTCAAGTGAACATTGCCTCAATAGAACTCTTTGAGATATTTGAAGTTTTGACAGGCCGAAGGTGTGCCAAGCGGCTGATGTTGCTTAACTGTAAACTATGGGAACTGTTGTAATCAAACATGTTTACTGAAAATCTAGGAGATATGCTTGCTATATGAAAACTGGTGTTAAAGTAGTTGACTTGCAAGACGCCAGTCGTTGCCAGAGTCCAGTCCGCATGGAGGTGAGAGAGGAGGATGAAGAGAAGGAGCAGTGAGGCTGGGATGAGAGTGGAACCTGTAGAAAGACACGTTTTTCTCACACTTCCCTGTCATTGTGGACGTGTGCAAACAGAGCATTGGACTGGAGGAGGGAGGGTGATGGCAAACATCGGGCAGACAGAGTTGGGAAGATCCAGCAGTCAGGGGTATTACTTAGCCCTGCGGCCCACTTACAGCTGCAACACACAAGAAAACACACTCAGATCCACCTGGGAGAAAGGTACTAGACATCTGTCACATAGAAAGTCACTGTGTGTGAGAATATAGCCTTTTAGAAGATATCTAAAAATCTTTTTTTTTTTACACTTGCATGAGAAAATGAATACTCATGCAAGCTGAAAACTTTATTGCATTAGAGAATAAGTATTTCATTTTTTTTTAAGCAAAACATTTTATCTGACCAATAGTTGGGAGACATAAATGTATATTTTAATTTATTTACAAAAAAAAAGTGTTGCATTTACAATGAATATTAAGATTGTGGGTTTTTTTTTTTGCCATATGTGGGAGGGATAGCCAATTTTGGACTGAAATGCATGGTTCAGGCATGTAAAATCAGTCATGGCGTTTGGTGTGATCTAATGTCACTCACTTCATTCTACAGTGTTTTTACACAATGTTACACCTCTTCCCCACTCATATTACAATGTGCTTGCATACAAACAGGGCTTTACCACTGCAGTCGTTGCTGTTGTATAGAAGCTGTAGATGTGAGGTCCACCTAACATCATTCATTTAGTGACGTGTGCGAATAAGCACCTATATCAACAGTTCAGCTGTGTCAGATGGCTCCCTCACTCACATCCTGTCACCTCAGGGTGTGAGCTGACACACTGTGTGACCTGAAAGATTGTGAGGTGCACAGAGTAACACGGCAACTGTGAGAGATGACACTTGTGCTGTCACCTATGTCTTCTGACTGATAGATCCCGTTGTCATGATATAACCCATGGAAGTGACAAATAATCAGGTCAAGTCACCTTTATTTTTATAGCGCTTTTAACAATACAGATTGCGTCAAAGCACTTAACAGTATCAAATTGGAGGATAGAGTGTCAGTAATGCATAATAATAAGATTAAACACTCAATTTTCAGCTAAGGGCATTTCATTATTGAATTCAGATATGTCATTGTCTAGCTCAGTTTAGTTTAAATATCTGTGCAATCAAATTGACGATAATCGCTAGAAATTGTGTCCCCAACTGAGCAAGCCACTTTTTATCTAACTATATTAATCACCACTGAAGAAATACACAAAACACTGTTCACACCCTTCTTATGTTGCATAATTTAGTGTAACATCAAGGGAACAAGACATTCCATAAGGGGAAAAAGAGGACAGGATTTTATCCTCAGGGACCTGATTGGATTGTGAAACATGGGCGTTAAATATCAGAATGATGTACCAAATATGTTGATCTGCTTCCTAAAATATAAAAGCAGCTATATTTATGTTTTCATTACATTGTCATAATATATTATAAAAATAAAAATATTATGTGTAAAATATTATCTGGAAAATAATAATTATTTAATAATAATACATGCAATACATTTTGTCTCCATAGGTTTTCACTCGGCAGATCAAAGTGCCTAAATTTTCCAGTCTGCAGTCCAACTTCCTGGAAGAAGTCAGCTCCAAGATGCTTCTTATGGTATAAGGCATTTTATCATCCTACATTTGCATTAATTCAATTAATTACGCAGACACCTTTACCTAAAGCTCTCCAGGGAAAAACACAAGTTGTGCTACCAGTTTGACATGTTTGAATTATGTTTTCATGAAATGGTGAATCTGAAGTTTTGTTGTGGAGATAATTGCTTTTTCTTGAAAGAGGGTTTTGGGTTTGTATTTTCATCACTGTTGTTGTTTCGTTATTTTCATCATAACAGAGAAGCCATGAGCCACCGACCAGGTCAAAGACCATTGACATTAAACACAAAATGAGATTTATGCACAACCTCTCGCTCTCTCATATGGCTGACACCCAGAGGTGAGAAATGTAACAATGTCTGGCATCTAATATAAATGTATAAATAACTATATTAATTTTAGCCAGTTTTTTTTTTCTTGAGCAGAATTATGGCAAAAAATGGACTCAGTCTGCAATGCACAGATGGTTTCAGCATTAAAGAATTGGTTAGTAATATATACAAACTTCTTCAACTAAAAACTTACTTTAGTGAAGATCTTTATTGAAGGAGTAGTTTACCCTAAATTAAATGTACTTACCCTCTTGTTGTTCAGACTCTATTGTGTTTTCTTTCTTCATAAATCTCAAAGGAGATTTAAGACAGAATGTCCAAGCTTTGGTTTTCCATCCAGCAATATAGTGTATGATAATTAATCCTGTCAAATGTGAGAATAAACAGAAAAGCAACATTTAATTGTCATAAAACGTAAAAGTAGATTAACACACTATATTCCATGTATTCTAAAATCAGACATTAGCTTTTTGAGGAGTTTAGGCCCAAGCTGTTCACTAATGACCCACCAAAGTTTAAATCCCATTCACACTTTTGTTCTCTTCAAAAATGATGCCTTTAAAAGTATAAATGATAAGTCATTTTGGGGTCACCTACTCCTCTACCTAATGTGCTTTTATAGTTAATGTATTATTCAGGATTACCTCTCAATTATTTTGAGGAGATGGAGCACAAATGTCCTCAGATGTCCAGATGTGCCACAGAGTCTGACTTTACACACCTGAGTGACAAGAGTACATCTGAGAGCCCAGAATCCTTCACTGAGAGTCCAAATACACATTTCTCACCCAGGTTAGGAATTGCTGTGAATGAAAGTGCTGAGGACCACGTCAATCATTTCGTTTTCAAACTTTAACATTTTTCATTCATGCATGTAGTCTCCATCCAGCTGGGAAAAGCACAGATCAGTCCCCATATAGTTCTGCTGGAGATACACATCCATCATATACAGATGTGCCTTTATGTATAGCTGACATCTATAATAGTCATGCAGTTAAGGTACTGTATGTGTTTTATAAACTGTATTGTTTCCATGATAAAATAAAAACAAACAATTCAACTACACAATAATATAACAATGACCATTCAAAATTAGATTTCTATAATAAAACAGTTAACTGCAGTGTGTTTGTTTTTTTAGGTGGAAAACAGTGACATGAAGATGTGGACGAATTATACATAGAGGTCTGGTGTTGATCCGTTACTTTAAAACAAGTCAAAGATGCTGTTATTTGATGGAGAGGATAGAAGTTAGATAAGTCCTGCTTAAGCCACAAATGTATTTTTTTTTATCACATTGTTTAATTTGCTTAATATTTAGGCTACTTAGCAAATAACAAAATGATATGACTTTAATGAATTTTACTCATTTATTATAATAAGTTATAGGTTAAGTAGTCTAATAAGTGCGGTTTTAATCATTGTCTCTAAAAGGATGTTTAAAACTGAAGCCGGTCTTCATTTGTTCCTCGGTACACATATTTTTGTATTCAGGTGGTATTTTAAATGAAAAATAATTTCAGAAAAATTTTGTTGTTTCTATGAAATCATAAATATTTTTACCGGAAGTTTTGTCGCCACGATGACGCTATTTTATGAACGCACATTGTCCTGAAACGCGTCGAGTCAGATGCCGTTTCCTCCGCTTTTGACACCTCTGGAGAAAGATTCCCACGAGCTTTAAACTCATAAACATCTAACTTTCATCAACACCTAGCCATGGACTTACATTACACCCCTTGAATATTCTTTGTGTGTGTGTGTGTGTGTGTGTGTGTGTGTGAAAATAAATAAATAAAATAACAATTTTATCAATTTTTACAATGCAATTTAAAAAAAAATCTACTTACATTAAAATAAATTTAATAATCTGTCTGTTTTTCTTTTTTCCAGTGGCATTCAGAAGATAGCATAATGCATTTTACACGTTTCATCGTTTGAATTTAAAGTCTTAACAGTTAATATAGGATAAAGGAGCTTTTTAAGAATGAAGACTTAAGACTTAAAAAAAAAAAAAAAAATCTGTGTATGAATCATATATTTTCCAACACTGCAAACCTATAATTTGACGCATTTTTTCGTTGTTAAGTTTTTGTAAGGAGGAAATTGTCCACATTTCACATTTAAAATGTGCCGATATGAGTGTGACTATGAATATGTGTAAATATTTACGCATCGCCATACTCTGGATCTCTGAACCAATAGCTGGCCAGAACGCACACATCAAAGAGGAGATCAGCCAATCAGAGCTTTCCTGAGCAAAGCTTGGAGAAGGTTTTACCTGCGGAGTATTTAATTGGATGCATCTCTTCTAGTCTCTGTCGTTTTTTGACCGGAGAGCTCGCGTAGTTTGGATATTTTTTTTTTTTCCTTGTTGGAGCCACTTGGATAGCAGAATGTCATCTGGGGCCAGTGACTGTTCGGAAAAGAGCATCCAGTATCGGGTGGATCATTTGTTAACTGCGGTAGAGAATGAGCTTCAAGCTGGCAGTGAGAAAGGAGATCCAACAGAAAGGGACCTTAAAGTCAGTTTGGATGAAAATGAACTTTGGCAGAAGTTCAAAGACCTGACCAATGAAATGATAGTGACCAAGAATGGCAGGTATTTATTTTTATTTATTTTTTAATAAAATAAAATTATATTTTTTACAATATAACTTCTTTACAAAGAAGTTTGTGTTTACAAACAAACTTCTGCTTGCTGCACAGAATAAAATATATTTTAGTAATGAAAGCAGTAGAATTACACTCAAAGTAAAAATGTTCTGTATAATTACCTTAACTTTTGCTTCTTGCTTTGATTGTCACACCAAGTAATGTTTATAAAATAAATTAATTTAGGTTTTACAACATTTTTCAACCTTTTTTTAGGCTTCTAGACATTTGTCAGCGTACAAACGTCTTTGTTTTTAATTCCATATAGCCTATAATAGTTCCAAATTCAGCTTTAAGTTCTTTTTTTCCCCATTAACTGAGTTAATTTTAGTGGGAGTTGTGTTATTTATTTGAAAGAGAAACGTGATGATGCTTTAAATGTCACTGTTTATTGCTGTGATCAGGCGCATGTTCCCAGTGCTGAAAGTGAATGTGTCCGGTCTGGATCCAAACGCCATGTACTCCTTCTTACTGGATTTCGTGGCAGCAGACAATCACAGGTGGAAGTATGTGAACGGTGAATGGGTACCGGGTGGCAAACCCGAGCCACAAGCGCCGAGCTGCGTCTACATCCATCCAGACTCGCCAAACTTCGGTGCGCACTGGATGAAAACCTCAGTCTCCTTCGGCAAAGTCAAACTTACCAACAAACTGAACGGAGGAGGTCAGGTTCGTGGACATTTTGTTGCGAGAAGAGTTTATATGGTGTATAATCTAAAATAAGACGTGGAATAAAATTTAATCACCATTTTCTGTGCGAAATTCAGATTTATTGTTCAGTATTTTATTTAAATGTCCAATATATATTCCTATTTCCTATTTTTTTTTTTTTTCATAGATTATGCTGAACTCGCTGCACAAGTATGAGCCCCGTATCCATATCGTGCGCGTTGGTGGTCCACAGAGAATGATCACCACTTACTCGTTCCCTGAGACACAATTCATAGCAGTTACTGCCTACCAGAATGAAGAGGTAACGCGTCTTTTTCTACACTGTGATTTTATAGAGCTTGTAAAAAATTAATAACACTCTGAATGACATCCGTGATTTTCTCTTTTAGATTACTGCTCTCAAAATTAAATACAACCCATTTGCCAAGGCTTTCCTAGATACCAAAGAAAGGTATGGTTAAAATAAATAAATACACAAAACGTTTTAATAAATGTCTGTTGTCAATAAATGAGTATCTAGTTGTCACTTTTTACTCCAACTAAGTTAGTTTATGTGTGAAAGAAACGTTTTGTGTAGACACATACTTTTACTGGTCATATTATGAAATAAAAATATATAAAACACCTAAGTTGCCCTGCTAACAAATTTATGGGAATATGTTGGAATTTCACTTTTTTAGGATAAAATTAAGTTACAAATGTCAAAACTCTCTCATATGAACATTGATGAGGACGTGTATTGTAAAAAAGAAAGAAAGAGTTAGAAAAGAAGAAAGAAAAACAATGCTATATAATTGTATACTCTTTTTTGTTGTTGTTGTTTTTCAGAAGCGATCATAAGGACATAATAGAGGATGTCAGTGAAAGTCAACAGTCTGGCTATTCTCAACGTAAGAGCAAAATTATTTTCATCATCACAATAATCATTTGGAAGTTATTTCACAATTCTTTATAAAATGACAGCTGATCTCATCAGATATGTTTTGCAGCAGTTTTTTTTATTTATAATTATTTCTTATAGTTATGTGCAAAAGGAATTTCCCATTGACTCTCACTTTCCTGTTGGTCTAGTGAGTAGCTGGTTTCTGCCAGCCACAGGGTCCCTCTGCCCTTCTGCAAACCCTCACGCACAGTTTGGCAGCCCGCTGTCTTTGCCCTCATCCCATGGCTGTGAACGATACTCTTCTTTGAGAAATCACCGGTCCACACCGTACCCCAGCCCATACGCCCATCGGACGGCCTCTCCCAGTAAGTTACCCCCTCACAAACTGCTAAACTCCACACATATGCAAATACTGTAAAGTAACCTCAGAGTTTATAGTTTGATAGTTCATACTATTTTTAGCAAGTAAAATGCCTATATATATAATTCTAAAAATGTGCTCCTTCAGGTCATCTTTTTGCTGTGAAATCTTTACAGATTTTTATATAAGTATTACTTTTATATTGCTAGTGTTATTTCAAGATGAACCCTTACTGGCCTAAAGCAGCTTAGGTTCACTTGATTAACTTTTTTCCACTTTCTTTCTTTTTGGAAAAATCTTGTTAAAATGTATCTAATATGATGCATCACACTTTTAAAAAATGTTTATTTGTTCATCTCTATCATCATTGAATTGCACTGCATTGAATATTTGCCCCACGCAACAACTACAGAGCTTTGGTCAAAAAACTGAGCATTGAAATATTATCTATCTAAGACATGTTATAGAGTGACAACTGATTTTTGGACCTGACAGCACTTGCCACTTTTTGCTTTCAACGAATGGAAATGAGGTGTTTCTGCTTGAAGTTTGACCTTTGTTCCATGAGGGTTATAAATGAGAATCTTCTTTTTTGGGTGAACTGATCCTTTAGTGAGCCACTCAAACTAGTTCTACTGACCGAAGAGCGTCCGACATTCCTGCAGCTTTTGTGTTTGAGTTGGCGCTCATAAAGAGGGGAAGTCTGGTGGTGGAATGCTGACCCACACTGAGTTTTGAAGCCTCAGCCTGGATTCTTTGTGACTGGATTCTTATTCTGTGTTGTTTGTATTGCAGCTGGTTACACTGACAGCTCCACCTGTCTGTCCATGCTGTCGTCTCATGATAACTGGTCCAGTCTGCAGATGTCCTCCCACTCCAGTGTGCTCCCGATGGGCCACAGCTCTCTCCCAAACTCAAACTCCAAGTGAGGCTCTCTTACCACATCACACACCTCCACTACAACTTTACTGCAACAAAAGTGTTTTTTTGGGGGGGGGGTTTTAATGAAGTAATCAACACACTACATGAATTTCCGTTTCTTTCTTGAAGTCTTAAACATTGCCATATAAGAAAGTAAAATCACGATTAAGATCTCTTTAATGTGCCAGTTGTTTCACCTAAATGACAACAACAGATTAACTGGAGGATTTTCCTGCTTTCCATTCAGAAAAAAACTCCAGTAATCTCACGTCTTTTCTAGAGTTTCACAAGGGCTTGCAACAATATCTCAGTATGAACTCAAACATTTCAAATTAATTCAAGCCCAAATCTGAGTAATGTTACGTAATGTATAAAGCTTTTATTATTATTATTATCAATTTTAAAAACCCAGGCAACCAATAGATCAATAAAAATAAATCATTAATATAGTTGTGAATTAATTTTATACCTCAGAATGAAAAATTAAACATTTTTCAGTATCACATTTTATTGCATCAGGCTTTTATGGTTCATATAGCATGAAATAATGTATGGATAATCAAGTAAATCTACTTTGCTTTAGTCTAGTAAGTGTTCACCTTGAAATATTAACAATACAAAAGTTATTCTAATGTTTATTTTATTTAAAAACAAACAAACATACAAACAAAAACATATGTACCACAGGCTGAAAGGGGACGTTTTTACAGTTATACTCAAAGGCTGTCAATCAGATGTCAGAAGTCATGTAGTATATTGTGTCTAATAGGTTTTTCAGCAAAGTTTTGAACATGTTAATAATTTAGACGTTGTGTATCAAATATGATACAGTAAGCTTTAGAGGGTTAATACATTATTTAAAAAAAAAAAAATTCCTCTCAGGTTTTCTGTGGACACCCTAGCACACTCTTTCAGACTCCTGTGTGTGTCTAGTTTGAAAACCCCTACTCTGATGAAAGCTATTTTCCTCTGGGTTGTTATACATTTGAATGCGATGGCACTGAAAGCTCATTATTGTCTGTTTTCCTGTTTGCAGTCAGTACACCAGCCTGTGGTCCGTAGGGAACTCACCTTTGACCCCAGTGTCTCAGACTGGAAGTATGAGCAGCAGTTTGGGCTCCCAGTTCCTCCGCGGCTCTGCCGGTCACTACAGCAGCCTGGCTCACCCAGCTACAGCGCCCTCTTCTGGCTCTCCTTTATATGACTCCACTGCTGTGCCTGAGGTGCACGAGGCTTCACAATATGACAGTTCAGCACATGTACGCCTTCCTACAGCCTGGACCCAAGTCACACCACCCTTATAGGACGTCCATCCTATGGATTAAATTAAAGCCATGTACATCTATTCATGCAATAGTTTTTGACACCAACATACTAGTTCTACATACAAAACTCATTTCAGGATTTGTATGCATTACATACAAACCTAAAGCATATGTTAACCTAACCAAAATCTTCCTATAAAAACTCACAATTCTAAACAAGTGTTATATGATTTTGTCATTAAGTACTATGCAAGTTGTTATTTTATGGCGTATTGTACATAAGTTATTTATATATTTTTTTGAAGGATACTGTATGTGCACAGTTGAGCAGACAATCTTTTGTACAGTGTAAATGTTAATATACTTTTCATTTTTGAATTAGAATTCAGAATGCATAAAAATGCAAAAGTTCTTTGCATTATTAAACACATTTTTGTACATTTATTAAACAACTGTTATTTTTCTATCTGCATGTTTATTTAAAGTTTTCACAGATAAACTTAGTTTAACAAAAATTTTACCAAAAAAGAGACATGAACATCACTATATGAAAAAAGTAAAAAGTTAATAATCATATTGTATAAAAAGGAAAATACTGCAGTTTGAATTTATTATTGTACATGTTCTAAGTGTATTAATGTCAACTGACTCTAAAAAAAAAAAAAAAACCTGTCATTATTAGAGCTTTTGCTGTCCAAAAAACAAATGAGACAAATATAGAACTAATATATAAGATGCATGCATATAAATTAATGCATACCATAGATGGATAAAACTTTTATATTTACATCAATATAGTCATGTTGTCTATTAAAATGAAATATTGAATTTTTTATAAACATGTTTTATTGAAAACATTTTACAGGCATCTAGTCTGTTGATAAGCATGCATTGTGATTAATTTTAGCTTTAAACAAAGTGCTGAGCAAGCAGTTCTTTTAAAAGGGTCTAGATCCTTCTTCAGAGGTACTCATGGATACTCAGACGTCATCGCACCTTTTTCCCCAGGACGTTTATAAGTGATTCTGCATCCAGCAAGTCAACGCTGTGTTCCCCTCTCTCATGTGAAAATTCCCCTCACTTACGTGAGGAATTGCATCCATCTTCAGACACTCCAGTCGTTTAACAGTGGGGCCAGTGGGAAACATGACTGATTGCCAAACCTTTCCAATGTCAACACAGGAAAAATACCGAGGTCTCTGAGAACTAAATAAGTGGTTTTAATTCACACATCCATGAGAGGGGAATAATTAAATCAAGCTGATTACTTCTGTTTTCTTCACTGTCTAAACAAATTGTAGTACAATCAGAATTATATTATGAGATAAGCAGGAAAATAGTATTAGTAATAATAATTAGTAATAATTATTTAACTAACTATTAACTATTTAAGTAAGTAACTAATGTGTTGTTCAGTTAATTATATATCGATTGTAATGAGGTCTAAAATGAATGCAATATGAATAACATACATAAACTCTGTTAAAGATCTGTTATGAATTGGTGCACTTCTAATCTTTCTATTATTTATTCAGATTGTCCACAGTGTGGCAGGATAGCAAAAATATTCAGAAATCACATAACTGCACTCAAATTTAACATTAAAAGAATGCACATTAAAAGTGTCCTACAGAATGTGCAAATAATATTTACACACTTCAAAGACATGATTTCATGTTTCATGATTTATTAATGATCAAATGCCATAAACTTTGTAGCAAAAACAATTGAGTCATGCTTCTATTATAATTAATAATTTGTTTTAATGTCTTTTGAGACATCCGCTTGAACGTGTGAGTAGACATCAGATTTTTTTTCTATATTTAGTGTTATACCCCTGAAAAAGAGGAGAAGATTAAGCACATTCACACTCAACGATGTTTGCCCACAGCAAACTTTGTGTAATCTCTTTTTTTCCACAGTTAACAATAAACAACTTTTCAAAACAGCAACATTGGCCTTTTCTTCAGTGCACAGACATTCAATAACTGTGACATAAGCTAGTAACAACATTCAGCTATTTTTTTTATAATCAATCATACCAATTAGTAATTAGACATTTAGGCATTTTATAAATATCTGGAAATCACTTCGTATTCTTTTTAACCAGATACATTGATATAAACTAGCACAAACAATTCTAAACAACACGTAAATGCTCTATTTTAGGAATTATTTTATCTGGAAGTGCATAGACGTCTCAAAATCTCTTTGTTAATTTGATTTTCACAGTTCTCAATATAGGCTATTCACATTTTTCCAGCAAATCAAACAAATATTAAATAAACGAAATTAAACATTAATTACAAGCATGCATACTAAATAGGTAATGTTAATCGCTGAACATGTGGCTTTTCGCCATTATGTGGGCCTCGTGCCATTAATATTTAAAATGGAGCTCAGAGTTTACACATCTCTGAACTAATTACACTTTTAAACATGTTAATCAGAACGCAATCGATATCATAATGACATCTGCGCACTCTTAAAACATCATTTACCATCAACTCATTCTATATTAACAAATAATTAAAATGAATACCTGAAAAAGAGAAGATTAAGCACATTCACACTCGACCATGTTTCCCCACCGCAAACTTTGAAGAAACACTGCGAGTTCTCCCCCTAGTGTTCAACAAGGCCTGACTAACAGATTGTACACCTTATTGTGCCAAGTTAATTGATCACAGATTAACCAAAATTATACCCCCATAAAAAATGTGTGAAAATATATAATGCAACTTTTCATTTCATTTTCACTTTATTTGGGACAGCCGTAATAAATTTGGTTTAATTGTGCCAGGACATTTTTGTCCAGTTTGGTGCCATTAATTTGCCAAAAGCCACCCTTAATATCTTATCCTAAAACTATCCCAGCCTCGGAACACTTATGGACTTCGTGAATGGTGAGGCAATGGCGCAGGTGTTGCACTAGTCACATTAACGAAATTTTGTGAATTTACATGCCGTAGACCATGACGCTGCCACACAAACATCCTCCACCTGAACTCCCTTTAGTGCAGCCCATAAAGTAGTTACACAAGTGGCGACCCTAGCCTGGTCTTTCCATAGAAAACAAAAAGCTGAGAATGAGAGTAACACTGTGTATACTGGATATAGGGTGAGCAAACCCTCCTGTTAAGTCGGTAAAGAAGAAGGTGGTTGAAACTGAACCATCTCTAGTATTTGATTTTTAAAACTGAGGTATTTGATTTTTAAATTTTTTTTTTTTTTTTTTTTCAATTTTGGCTAAAAGGCAGGGTTAGTTCAAGGTGACACCCCTGTGCCATCTGGTTTCCAACATAGACAGTCATGGCTAATAGATAGAGCACACAATTCTCCTACCCTTTTAGCAGAGTAAATAGCCATGAGGAAAGCTGTCTTCAGAGATAAAGCTTTAAAATCTGCATCAGCCATTAGTTCATACGGGGGCTTAGTGAGAGAGTCTAATACGAGAGGCAAGTCCCAATTTGGTGCCTGTAAAGTGCAGTTTTGACACAAACTATGAACTCCCTTCAGAAACTGGCATACCAAGGGATGTCGGCCTAATGGCTGCCCATCAACCTCCCCCACCACAGAAATAGATTAGGTATATACCCTAATTGTACTGGCTGCTTTGTCTTGGTCTAGTTGCCATTTAATAGCATAATTAGCATGAATAGATGGGGCTCTAGTGTTGTTCAGACTCTCACACATAATTTCGTCTAGCTGTTGAGGAACGGGCTCTGCAGGGGCCATACCCACAACCACAGGGCCATTGACTTTGGATGGCAAATCTGTCCTTCTATTTGTGACAGGAGATTCACTCGTGATGACAGCTGCCATCGGTGACCCTGAATCACCTAAACAATATCTAGAAGCTATGGCCTTCCTTGCCAGCATGGCGCAACTAGCAGAATCGTGTAATGACCTTAGACCTGCCCTCCCAAATGGCTTGTGATCACTGATCTCCTGTATGGAAGATTGCCCAGTGGGTTCCCCTGTGAAGGAAGCTCTTGACCCTCCATGGGAGTAAGGCCGACGCACAGACCTGTGACACCAACAGTCTCTTCCTTCAGTCTTCTTTCACATGAAGGTGAAAAGAATTGAACCATCATTGTATAGGGCATGCCCTCAACAGACCTAAGGGAATTACTATTGATGCTGCCGCTATAATTCCTAATAGCTTCTGGACCCTGTGGGCTGTCACAATCTTCCCTGTCTGGAAGTGATTTATTGCTTTTACCAGGCTGTCTACTCTTTAGGGAGTGAGACATGCTTCCATCGTGATGGAACTGAAATGCAGACCCAATAAATCTACCTGCTGTTTGTGCTGGAGACTGCTCTTCTTCCAATTCACTGGAACCCCAGGAACTGAATATGGGCTAGAACTTCTTCTGTGTTCTGAATCACCTGCTCTCGGGAAAGAGCACAAATTAGCCAATCGTCCAGATATGGCAGGATCTTGATCCCGTGCAACTGAAGGGGAGCTAGGGCGGCTGCAACCACCCGAGTGAAGATTCTTGGTGCTAATGACAGGCCGAATGGGCCAAATCCAGGGATGTGAACCATGCCTCCAGCACTTATGGACTGCATTACCATCTTCGTATGAATCATTTTGAATGGAAGAATTTGAGGTGCCTGAGGTCGAGAATGGGCCGATGACCACCGTCCTTTTTTTGAACTATGAAATAAGTTGAATAAAATCCAGTCTGCTATGCATTGAAAGGCAAACTTTGAAATTGCTCCTTTATGTAAGACACTCTCTACCTCTTCCACCAGTATGGGTTTTAATAGTGGGTCCTTTCAGAATTTTGAAAAGGATCGGGGCGGGGGGCCTCAAAACTGCAGCTGGTACCAGTCAGTTATGGTTGATAGAACACCATGGGTCTGAGACTACTTTCTCCCAACTGGCCCACAAAAATTGGGAGGAAGAATTGACGGCTGGTTCCTGGTCCCTGCGCAGGTCTGCCTTCCCAGCCTGCACATCTCTGTGAGCTTCCCTGTTGGCCTCTCCCCCGGGACTGAGTTTTCCTTTGGGAATGTGTGGCAGGATTTTGCCTTTGCCCTGCCCCATGTGTACCTAGACCAAGCAGGTTGTCGCATTCTCAGGGATTCCCTAAGTCTGTCTGGAGAAGAGGGAAGGTTTGTGACAGGCTTGCTGGACAGTTTCTCTTATTGTGTGTGAGTGCTCAGCCCTATTCAGCACCTCTTGAGAGTTTGAATGAAAGACACAACCAGGCACCACTGGCTCATTAGTTCACCTCTTATGGTATCATGGCATTAAGTGGTTTGTGCCATTCATATTTGTCTACAACATAAAATAGCCGAAGACATCACTTCTCCCACATCATGTCTCAGTTGAAAGTGAGCTGTGAAAGCTAAATCAACACAGTTCTTAGATCCCTGGTCATCTGTGCTTATTGTTTTCCATGAAATTGCTGATAGGATAGCCAAAGCATTGCCAGTACGAGCTGCGCATGCAGCAGCATAAAAGGAACGTGAGATCAGATGGACAGGTATAGAGCACTCCTTCCTGGGACAGCGAGGGTGAGCAGAAGAACGGGTGGGTTCTAGGTCCATGAAGCTATTGCTTGTTCTACTGGTGGCATGTGCCCCAATCCGGTTTCCATTGTGTGACGGGCATTGGCCTACCATCTACAGCCTGCATTAAATTGAGGCTTTTGAGATGGTTTCATCCATGCTGTTCTCACCATTGAAGTCTAATCATCTGAAACCTGGAATGCAAGGTGGCGAATTAGTGTGTCATATGCCTTTCCAGACACCCTGAAAAGAAGGAGCTGAATCAGTCAATGGAGACTGCAAGCCAACAATCTTGGTTGCACTAAAGTAACAAGAGTATTTGAAGGAAACTCCTCCTTCATTGCCTGGTCAGTGCCTGGGGAATCTGAGTGTGGTTCTTCTCATTGGCACCCTTCTTCTGACTGCTGCATATCCTTGAAGAGAGAGTGGGGTGCAAAATGAGATAATATATCTGCATTCCTTGGAATGCATTCCTTATGAGGAGTTAGAGAAGGTGAGGAGGACCAAAGAGCTTCAAATCGATTCATTCTCCATGATAAACTCTGAATAGCCACTAGAATGTCCGCAGCCAAGTGTCCGTGTTACCACCTTCTGCTGCCGAAGCTAGCACTGGGCGTTTAGCTGCCCCAACCACAATCTCACGGCTTGTGTGTGGAGTCATGACGATCAGGTGAGTGCTTGCGTAGGCACCTGTCCAATGAACTTTCTCTCTCCCTCCCATGCTCAGGTACAGAACTGCATCGTATTAGTGCAGCGAAGTCGTTTGTCCCTAGACAGGTAACACACTGCAGCACAGGGAATCCAAAGCACAAAGGGCATTTCCTATGTCCATCATGAGGGTCCATTACTGTCTGACAAATCCTGCAGCACTGAGAAGCCATAATACCTTTGGCACACTAGGCAAAGCCCCTTCGTTACTGTTGTTATGTCCAACAAGCCATGGTGCTCTCACATTCTTTTTTTTTTTTTGTTAACAATTTTTTATTAAATTTTCTTTTTGAAACAGCAGTAACCAACAAAAAACAACTGTGCAAATTCAGAACCCACCCCAACCCACAACAAAACAGTTCCCACACGGATTCCAGAAAAGATAACACAAAACCAAATGCTGAACGACACAAACCCACAGCCTCCACACTAGATCCATGCACACGAGAAGTTGAAAGTTCCACTGAGACAATGTCCAACAAACACAGTCCAGGTTCGTCTGTCCATTGCGTGAGGAGGACTCCAACGGTTGACTAGCAATTTTTTGCTGCTATGAGAGCAGCTAACAGTAAACATCTTTGTTGGACGGACAAGGTGAAGTCCCA
>JAFVLL020027575.1:0-23776 GCA_021397915.2 Tor tambroides
TATGATGAAGTAATTTTTTCCCAGAAAATTGCCTCTGTCACTTGTGGTATCTTTCTGTAAATTTCTCAAGTGTATTTTTCCCCTCTGTCTCTCTCGCTCTCTCTGTCTGAAAGCTAATGTCATTCTCTCTTTCGGCTCATTACAGCGAGGATTGTGTCTGAGATTCACCATGTTGACATTTGACATGTAGATTTGCAAGGGGAGACAATTATCGGGTGAACTCTGATCTACATACCTAAATATCATGTTGAACAATGATAGAACAGAGATTCAAACACGAATGCACCCTGCGCATTTATATATATATATATATATATATATATATATATATATTTAAAAAAAAGCATCATGTTCTCTAGGCCTATGTGATCTTAAATCAATTTCCCAGTAAAATGTTCTCTTTTTCAAAAACACCTGCTTGTTTCCAGAGTGCAGTATAAAGGCATGTGTCATTTGAGAGTTAAGGGGAATCCCTTTGAGAAAAAGTGCCCTAATTTTTATTTCCAATGGAAAGTTATCCAATTATATTTAAGTTAACTTCCTGATGGTCGATTCAAGGACAAAAGAGTTGCACAAATATGCTTTAACCTTAAAACCAGGGAGATCTATCAACTCATTTGATGCTTCTATCTTTAGACCTCAGTCCTGTCTTCTCTTAAAAATAATGACTAACGGTGAGGTGGCCTGACCAACAGTCCAGTTAGTCATTTATGAGGAAAACTATGTACTTACGGGAAATAACATCACAATTTAGACCTTCCTGAACTATTCTGTTTGACAGCAGTATGTAGAGTATACCAAGGCAAAGCAATGGAATGCACAAGCTTTGCACAACAAACTATTTCTTAAGCCTACTCTGACTAGTTTTCAGGCGCCATATGGCTGCATCTGTCTTTGGATCATTAATTTATTCCCGTAGGTCTGCTGTAAATCTGCAGCCCTGAAAAAAAAATAAATAAGGTTCAAATTTTGATTGTGAGTCAGAATGACTTTTAATTCTGTTTATGATAAACTTTGCCAAATAAAAATATTGCAAAATATTGCATGTTGATTTCACAAAGGTTACACGCACTATAACCTATCTATTCCACTTCACAGGTTACATGTATTTCTTTTTGCAACACTTTGTTCAACAACAGTGCTGTCACTCCAGGACAGTGCCTTACAATCTCCAGTGGACTGGTCTGGCTTTATTGTCATGCTTGCTTTTTGTCATTACATCACAATTATGAGTTTGTTCATGCAGGGGAAATGGAAAATAAAAAGTGGTGGGGGGGAATGTAGGTCAGTGGTGATGTGCTCTGGGCAGCTAATCTCTGCCTTTCCCTGGATGGGTCTGTAGCTCAGTCTCTGTCTCCACCTCCCCCCATACACACAAGGGCAGTGGGCAATTTCACACTCTCCTAGCTATTTGCTGTTTAAACTGATGGCTAGTAGATGGGGGTGATTTAAAAAAAAAAAAAAAAGTTTCAATATTGGTTAATCAGCCAAATATAAAGAAATATTAAACCATATTATGCAATTAAAAATATGATTTTTAAAGCTATTACTTTTTGCACCATAGAAAAAACTATAATTAATAAAAGTTATCAGATTTTTTTTACTACTTTAATACTACTCCTATTGTCTGATTTGGCACCCGATACGTCGCAAACTGAAAAAACTCTGTTACTAATCAAACAATTTACAGATCTGGCTGACCTGGTAGGCCAGTGGGGGTCATTGATAAATATAGTAGCTATATATTCTATTATAGCTGTATTTGATGTCCCACAATTTGCAATTATATATATAGAGAGAGAGAGAGATTAGTCAATGTATTTGTGGGAAGAAGTGGAATATTGTGTCTTTAAAGGTGATTTGCTCTCTCTAGTAGATACAATTTCTAAATCATAAAATATAAATTTTAGAATAAGTTGTGACAAATTGTGCAATACAGATTTTGAAAGTATCTTTGAAACCAAAATACATAAACTTTAAAAAAGTATCCACATATGTTTACTCCATTATGAACATCCATGCAGTGCAACTCAATTCATCTGGAACATTCAGACAAACTGCCAATAATAATAACTTCTACTGTTACTAATTATAAAAGCAATCTATTAAAGAAAAAACAAACAAAAAAGATAATAACATGATAGGTACGAGAAGAAGATTTTTAAATATTTTCTGTTGTCTCAAGCCCCGCGTCACGCTCGCATTCGCGCAGACCGCACAGTGTCCGTCTCTGATTAATGCCGCTGAAGACGCTAGAAAGTGGGCGGAGCGAAAAGTCACGGTCCAATCCGGGCTGCCGTAAGCCTGCTGTGCGCTCTCTCGTGCGCTCACGGAGGCAGTGAAAACCTCCGTTGGGTGTATGCGCTCGCAGATGTCATGTGAAAACCCGCATGCTGGCCTTACCGCACAACTGAAGAGTCCGAGCACCGCTTCGCGCACCTCTGGAATGGTTTTGCACAGTAGTCTCCCGCTTTGACGAGACCAAACTTCACCACCGAGGATTTTGTTTTTTTACTCTGGTTTATGTTTGTTTCTTCATGACTGACGCGTTCGGGAGCGAGTCGCCACCACTATGCGAGGTAGGAATACAACTGTTTGTGACAGCTCATTTGAATAATGAAGTATAGCGTGTTTTTTACACTCATCCCACAGTCCTGTCCCCACAGTTTGTCCATCATCCCTGCTACTGTCTGTTTCATAAAGTCATACCGAAGTGAAGTGGTTCATATGCGGTCTATGATTCAGAAATTTGTCAGATTAATGTGTATATGGATAAAAAAGTCAGTTTTTGCTGACAGTTCATCAGACAGTTCATCTGAGACAACTTCACTCCAACTTTCATAAAGAGTGGGTTTTATTTATGAGCCTATGAAGACTTAGCACTGAAAACGCCCAATTAATTATCTTACTTTGAGTCTTGGGCTTTTAATTTAATGTATGTGCATGTGAGAAATTGCAGCTTCTTTTTAGAATGTTACTTATTAGCAGGGGAAACAGTTGCATCAAAACGTACAAGTGTTACTTTTGTTTTGTTTGTTTTTTTAAGTAATGTGGGTAGTGTTTAAAGCAGACCACCACGGTGTGGGTAAAGTGGAGTTAGTGTCGTGCGTTCTACTGACCCATTTCCGTCAGTCAGGCGCCGCTGCGCGCTGAAAGCGTCGAAGTGCAGCAGCAATGTCCGCGCGAGTCGACTTAACACACGCTTTGCCCATCCCACGCTTTGCTCTTTTCGGACTCTTTGCAGTTACACCTGTAATAACATGGAATAAACAAAAGCAGAAGTGTTCGTAGACTTTTTGTTCAAAAGCGCAGATGTGATTTAATAATAGACTAAAGTGTAAAAAAAGTATTTTAAATCAGTCAGAACACTTTAATTTATGTCTAGTTCATGTTTTAAAGTATAACATACTAATGCTCTGTTATATTTGTTCTAATACTATAAAGATGTTTTAATTCCTCTTTTAGATCGTGGATGATCATTTGAAATATTTCTAATATAAGCCTACCTTTTCTAAACATTTAAAGATGTATAAAATCATGTTCATGTATAAAATTTACACTTCATGTCCAGGTCTTTATCATTGCATTGAAATAGATATTTAGATTATTGGACAGATAGCCTAATTATTAGGAAAAAAAAAAAAAGATGTTGAACTGCTAATTAAAATATGGATAAAAAGATTTTTGACAACTGACTGGTTCAAATACATGTATTAATACTGTAACCAATCGTCTGCTGTTTTCGTTTTTTGATAGTTTTCGTTTCATAGTAAAATATCCAAACAAATAAAGCACACAGTGCACGCGCATGACATTACACGAAACAGCACTGTCTTTTTCGCCTCTTCGTTGCAAAGAAATAGGTTTAGTGCGCGTGCCCTGGGAAACACCAAAAACTCAGTTCTCCATCTCTGTGTCACAACCTAAACACGCCCCCAGAACACCTCTCTGCTTCTCTTTCTGTGCCCCAAAGGACCGTGTCAGAAAGAATCACATCAGTATCAGGGGCCTCTCACCGAGCCCGACTCTCCGACACTGACATCAGCCTATAGCGCGGGCCTTTTCAAATAACAGTCAAACTTCTTCGTGAGCTAATCAGATATACATATGCAATGTATTTACAATCTCGCAAAATGAGGTTTGCATGGACATCATTTTTAGAAATACGAACCAGAATTTTTAGACTAGATTACTGTCTACTTGTCTTTTCAATGTCATCGACTGGATGGAGACAATTGCTATTATTTGTTTTAATTAGTTACGGGATTAATCCGTTTAAAGGTTTTTTAATTATATTTTTTGCTTGTTATAGCCTATTTACGGTACATTTTGTGTGGTTCGCTCGCAGAGAATCATTTTAGTCGATATAATGAGAAAAATTAAATAGCCTAAGTCTTTCACCGATTGTTGATTTAGGTAGTAAAAATAAAATATAGTTATTAATAATTTCAAGTTAATGGTGGGTGTTAATTACAACACATTCAAGCACATGTTTGTTCGTAATTAATGTATGTGTTTGTTGATTCCACATTTGAGCTGATTATGGATGTGCACAAGAAAGCATTTCTTAAAGGACCAGTTCACCAAACCAAATAGAAATTGTCATCATTTACTCACTTGTATGTTGTTCCAAATATAAATGACTTTTTTTTCTTCCGTGGTTTTACAAAAAGAGATGTTATGACAGTCTCAGTCACCATTCAGTTTCATTGCATTTTTAATTGACAATCAAAATAATGGTGACTGAGTCTGTCATTATTGTTTCATATTTACTGATTGCTGGTTTTGTGAATATTAAATATTAATTGTACAAAAATATATTTATAAGAGGTAGAAAATGATACTAAAAGTGTTTTTTGGTGACTGACTTCACTAGTGCACTAGTTAGTTTGTTGTTTGTGGGTGACATTTGTGTACACATAGATTGGTCAAAACATTGATCAGATGGACTTGCAGTGTCTTCCAATGCATACATCTGATGGACTGTGGTACCCAATCTAGTAACTCTAGCTCTACATCCGCTCCAAACCTTGTCTTCTCCATTACAGTGCACAGTGCTGCTTCAGGGCTGGTGTTAGTTTCCCCACAACTCTGTCACACGCAGATCACGTTCAAACTGCAATCGTACGCACACACATAAACAACACGTCTTGATTGCTTGACCCCCGTTTTGGTTGTTTGTCTTTAAAGAGCAACAAAGAAATATATCTGGCCTGTGTTTACTTCATATCTGGCCATAGTTTCCACAGATGCCTCTGAGCTGCATTGCTTTGTCTGGGTTCATTTCAGTCCTTGCTGCACCCCTGAAACTCTGAGCCACAGACACAAAGATAGACAGTTACGCATGAACTCCCAATGCCAATAGCTTTTAGCATCACATTGGCTTCCAGAGTAAGAGGCCATCTCTCCATCGACCTGCTTGACGTTGCGTGGCTCAGCTCGCAGAAGAGCAGGATCAATATGCATGGCCTGCTCAACCATGAGTTTCATTCCTACTGTAAACTAACAAAAACCGTGTATATAGATATTGTAGTTGTGTAAAGTAGAGGATGTATTTGACAAATCTTTTGTCCCATCAGTGTATGTGTGTAAATATATTGCTAACCAAAGTGTTGGTTTTTTTTGTTCCTATAAGTGTGTTTTTTATATTGCAGTTCAAATCAATAAACACAGCATTGTTTGTTTGACTGACACCATACACATGACCACATCGCAGACGTGGATTACGCATTGCAAATCTCTAACCAGGCAGCAGGCCAACAATAACTAGGTAAAACTAGCAATAACCAGCCGCTACTGCTACATCCGGTAGATGTAAAAAGACAATCAAGTCTTGATAAACATATAACCGTGAAACTACAAGGAAGGGCCTATCGGATCTTTCACTTTGAAGCTAGGTACTAATATCATCTGGTCAGTTGTTTGTTGTAGCTACTAGTTTTTTCTTTTTGCTTTGCTGACTAATGGCTTGTACTTACATAACCTGTGAAAGATTACGCAAAGAAAACCAAGAGATGTAATCCCCTAAAGTGAGACAGAAACGGAGTTGCACAGCCAGCACAAACCTAATCCATTTAGTATGTTGCGTTCTTTATTCTCCACTCAGTTTTATGGGCCTTTACATGTTAAATAATGAATTCTGGATGCAGCGTAATTGTAGATCTGAGTTTTCCTTCTAGCTGACTACATAACATCAACCAGATGTCTTGACATCTATTTCTGAGTGTGAGCGTGTCGGCTTTTGTCCCCTGTAGTGTTTTTGTGAACGCGCCTTTCTTGAGTATCGACTGAGAATGTGTGGACTAGAGTGTGTCATCTGTTTGCTGAGCCCTTGTTTGAGATGGTTGAGTGTGCATGAGAGAGCAGCTCTTAGAGAGGCTGAACTGTAAGGCTAAACATGTCCGTTTAATGTTTGCATTTTGCCCTCCCTGCGGTATTGCAGCAGTGGCATTTCTGCATGTTTTCTCGGCTGCGTGTCAGATTTATTAGTTCTCTTCGACTGGTCTCACCCTTCGCTAAGTGTTCATTCACTCAGTAATGTGCGCTTTGGAAAGTGGCACCTGGGGCTTTTGATATAGTGCAGGAGGGGAGCTGACATCACTGGAGACCATTTTATGACATGACAATGATTTTGCATGCTGATCTTATGGTATGAATTTCATGGTCTTTTTTGTCTGTAAGTTTTTTTTTTACAAATAATGCTGGTTTTGTCAGATTCGGTGTGATATATAGTGTCCAGAAAATAACTTACTAGGCTTAATAGGCTTACTGTTCCACCTCAAGCACGGAGGAAAGAGAAACTTTGTCTTACACTTTAGAAAGAATTAAAACACATAGTTATGTAACACAGAAATCGGATCTAGAGTAGAGCTCTCTCTCTCTCTTTCTCTCTCTCCTGTGTGGTGTATGGGTCGGTGTGCCCACCGCTCACAGTTAGTTTCTACTTCTTTCAGTTTCAGTTGCATCAGAAAATGTGTTTGCAAAGACTTGTTTTGTCATACATGTCAATACTGACAAGTTCATAGAAAACACACACATACAGTGGGGACCACTAGTGTAAATGAAATATTTCTTATTCATTTCCATCTAGTATTTTCAGTGACTTTTAAACTTCAGTTTGTATACACAGAAATCTCATTAGCTCAGATCCATTGCACCTTCACAGTCCTCCTCTGTGTTTAAAGAGTCCTGACTGCATGCACGCTCGTAGACAGCTAATTCTTTGAACAAGATTTTTAAAGCATGCTAATGTGATTATATCTGTTTTAGGAATCCTCTAGGAAAATTACATTAGGAACGGCATTGAGAGGAAATGTTGAACAAAGGTGCGTAACAGAAGTACTATTTGTGCGAGGTTTTGAAAGAGATTTAGATGAAGAGCAAGAATGATCTTAGAGAAAGCTTAAGACAGATAAGGATACTGAGATGGAGTGATCAAGGGAGATGAATGAGACAGACAGAGAGAGAGAGAGAGACACTGCGCTCTCAGGTGAAGAGAGGCCTTTAGATTGTGATCAATTTGCTTCTTTCAGAGAGGGGCTCCTGGGGCCACTTTGGGGAAGGACCTCGTTACATGGAATTAAATTGTGGCCTAAGGCGAGCTATTACCATCCCGTCCTGAGAGGAAAGCTGTAAAGAGGCATGCGGAACACACACACACACACACACACACACACACACACACACTACGATATACCAACATTTAGAGAACAGGCATTTTGATGAATATCAGGCCAATTTATAACTATAAATATAAATCTATATTTAGCTGCTGAAAGCACCAGAAGTTTCCATACACATGTAATGTGTTACAAAAATTGTGATGTCCTAAACCAATAAATATAGAAGTACAGATATTTTAAAGATATAGTAATCAGATGTGGAAGGCATTCAAATAATTATCAAATATTAATATTCTAATTAGAAATTCGAGAGAGAATATCACTTCTGCTGTTTTTGAATAACACCAATACCACATGAAATATTTTGTTACCCAACAAAATATTTTTCACAGTGTATGCTTTCTAATGCGTTAAATTTGATAACCTCCTTGTCTAAATTTGTTTCTTCAGCATTATAGTGCATCCATATGTACTTCCTTTGACCAATCATGTAGGATTATGTAATTCTGAAGAGGGAAGAGTGAGAGAGGACACTGTCCAAACACCCAGATATGACACGGCTATGCTACCCTTAGGCTGAGTGACTTACTAACCCACTTTAACAGTTTACACACACAAACACACATACACACACGCAACCAAGTGGGCCACAGTGACAAACCTTGCTCTATGAAGCCTCTGCATGCTACAGTATACTGTAGCTTTCAACCAGAAACAATCTATAAATGCTTATCAAAATATGTAAAAAGAAGCAACAAGCTCTGAGACTAATAAGGTATTTTGTGTCATGCCTTGCTGATGGCTTATCAGAGTGAAAACACTCATTCACTCCAGCTTTGTACACGCAGACATACAGACATTCAGTGTCTTAAGTTCAAAAGATGATGAGGTCAGTGAGGTTGTGTTGGTGGAGGGTGGGCAGGTCATGAAGGTCAGACTGATGGAGTGCGAGTTCTTTTGTGTCTAGTAAATGGTTACACCCACAGTATCAGAATGGACTTCCACACAGTTTCTTAATTCTGTTTCTTTTGTCTGGGTTTCAGCAATTCAGTTCTGTGAATTTCTTTGAGATACAAGATGCAACTGTTCACACTGACAGCGATAAAATCATGGGTGGTCATGAGTCTCTATCTTGTTTGCTAATAGGGGTTCTTTGCTTTATCTCACTATATTAGTACATGTGTTTTTCACCTCTTAGGGAGACACAACAGGTGAATAGGCTAAAAAAAAAAAAAAATATTCCAATAAAATATGAGATATTGCTGTGAAACTCTGCCAAGTTATTGCATTATTATTATTATTTTATTTTTATTTTTTTTGTATTACAAATTGTCCCCAAAACATGTTAACATGAAATATTAGTGTTTAAAATACTGGAAACAGAGTGCTTTTTTATTTGTTTGTTTGTTTTTGCCCATTTTTAAACATAAGGTGTAAGAAAAAAATCATAAATTAAATATTATATACATCAATCTCTATTTTTGTCACGATGTTTGAGAACCTGTGTGCAAAGTTGGTTTCTTAGTTTGTGCATGTTTAGTGGAAGCAGAGATGACAAAATAAAACCCACATATTTTGATTAAATGCCTTTTAATTACAGTACAAGCACTGCTAATTCAACATTTTGTTTCCTTCGTTGTTGTTACAGAGTGAAATTTGTTGAGGAAAGCTAAAAAATTGATTAATGAATTAAAAAAATATACCTTATATTTCCTGATGTCCACCAAGGACATACACAGAAATATAAAATTGATACTTTATTAATTATTCTTTATTTTATCCTGCCTTATTGAGGATAAGATTCTTTCAAAACCTTAAAAAACTTTTGAATGATAGCGTAAATGTTTACTCACTCTTTAACAAATATGTTACAATAATAAGCTTCAGTTTTTCAGTATACAGTGACTGGCTGAACACGCAGAGCATGTACAGTGGGGTTCTGTAATGTCAGATATATGTTGTTTCATATTCTTCAGATGTTGGATTTGTGCCAGCGTGTCCCCTTCTGTAGCCTCATTGAGGCGGCCAATCACATCTCAGATCAAAGATGCCTGAGTCTGGCACAGCTGATGACAAGCCAATGGGGAAATGCCTGCAGCCTCATCAACAAATACATATTCTGCATTAGAGATAAAATCCCAGCAAACTGTGGCACATACAGTAGGGAGCACTTTCTAACAGTCTTACTCTTTCATTCACGTGTATAGAAATGCACACACAGCCAATGTAGTGGGGTTATTATTATTATATTATAGGTTTTATTAATAGTTAATGTTTTAAAATATTTTGAATACATTTTTACTTTTTAATTTCTATTTTCATTTTGATTGTAGTTAGTTTTACTAATTTTGTTGTCTTTTTTCCATATAATTTATGTCTATGTAGTTTTTTTATTTATTTTTAATTCAGTTTTAGTTATTTTAGTACATGAAGTTAAACTAAATAAAAAAAATAAATGTTGCCATTGCAGCTAGCTTAATTAAAATAGGTTTAAGTTTTTATATATTTTATTTTAGTTCATGTTTATTTTATTGCAAGTAACCATTTTTTAATGGTTTTGGATTTAGTTCCTGTTAACTATAATAACTGTGAGTGGGGTAAAGGCATTATTATTAGATATTATTGCAACCGTCTTTATTTGACATAACATGAAGGAGCCTGTCAAAGAGGCATCTGAAGGTCAATGATAAAATTAGCCTATACGAGCATAGAAAGCACAGTGTTACACACAGCAGACTAAAAGTGTCTACAGCATGAGCAGGTGGCACAGATTGCTTCAGCAAAATGACCTGAAATGTTTCGAAAAACCCAATTGTTATATGTTAGTCTATAGACAAGGACATGCAGAGCAAATGCATTTGGATGGATCATTAAACAAACCTGGGATTCAAAACAATATATGCTAATAATTAGCTCATTTACATGATTTACTAGAACCCAGTTGCTAAGGATTTCATGTCAAGGATTATATCAATGAGCCAAGAGACTGTCCGGATGATTAGTTATGCTGTAGGAGTTTCATACGGATGGAGTGGGTGGTTTGGCTGTACGGCTGCACGTACAGAAGCTGATCTCTTGAAAACTTGAAGACTTTATAGTACTTCTTAAGTAAAGGTAATGCAGGTGGTCAGATACATACATCTAAATATTGTAAAGAACCAAGTGGTGAAAAAGTGGAATAGAAGTGGATTTCCCTGTGGAATTGTCCTAATTATTTTCATAGCAATACACAGCGGGATCAACTTTGAATCAGAATGCTAATGTTGCTGACAGTGAAAGCTGTTTAGTAAGTGCCCAGGGCCTTCATCTCAGAGTCCTTCCCTGAAGGAAATGATGTAAAACATGGATGAACACCACATGCTGTCGCAGGCTGCCCCTCTGCAACCACTACCCCTTAGGCCACTGTCAATCTGGACAATGTGCCACCTAATGTTGACAAGCTGCCATTACACCGACCCTCTCACCCCAGCTCACTCCTAGACCTTCAAAAACACATGCACATTCATCTGCGACGGACAATCTCAAGCATTTGGAGTCTGATTGCGTCCTCTAATGTTTGTCTGTATGAAAGAAACGTGGATTGTCGACATGCTCACAAGTGTGAGTGCTGAAGATAATCTCCCACCTACACGATGTATTAGTATCACTGTTTAGCATATCCCAACAAGGCTTTGGAATATCATTGGGCCAGATGCCAGATGACAAAACAACATCTTATCATATGCATACAGGCAAGATTTACAACAAAGACTTCAAATGGCCTTCCATCTGCAGGCTAAAATTAAAAGACGGCGACATTATCAGCACATTCACCTGAAGGAATGCTGCAAACAAGGTTTGCGGGTATCATTGAGGCAACTGCCAAATATCATCATCATCATCATCTCATCAAACTAATACACAAAAAATAGTAACACACGGAAGGAAGCTGTTGGTGCATTACTCTGAAGTTATTTATCCATCACATTTTTAGGAGAAAGAACAAGTGATGGTGTTAAATTATGAATTACAACATTATTGCATTGTGGGTTGTGTTGGTACACATCTGTCACCCAGACAGCTGCTATCGACACCAAATATTTATTGGTGTTCTCCAGCGTGTACGGGTGTGTATGCGTTATAATAAATTAAGTTGCAGGGGTCCTCATATCCACTTTAATGAAGCTAATTAAAGAACTATTTAGAGAGAGAGGGAACTACTCCTGGGACAGAAAAGAGCTTCATATCATTAGGAATCAATTATACAATCCACGTGTGTGTGTGTGTGTGTGTGTCTGTGGCTCTTTTTTCACTCACACACAAATTAAAGGACTAGTTCACAAAAATAAAATATAAATGAATAAATTCTGTCATTATTTACTCACCCTAATGTTGTTACAAACTTACTTCCTTCTGTTGAAAAGAGTAAAAATGTAATATTTGAAGAACATCCTGACCACTCTTCTCCATATAATGAAAGTGCATAAGGTTGTCAAGCTCCACAATGACCAAACTAAGCATCAAAATACTATAAAAATGCTCTATATGATTCATACACTACATTTCAACTGAAGCCATACAAAATTATTGTAAAGACAGGAAATTATCTATGAATAAAGACTTATGTTATCATCATATGTCCTCAAAAGTCTTGAATATACCCTTGTAAAAAAGTTTATTTCATACTAAGTATAGTTCAAATCTATTACTGACACATCGCTCAAGACTTACTAATATAAAAAATTATAATTAAACTGCATTTGGAGTAATGCTTGTGCACTGTGCACAATGCACATTTCTTAATATTAAGCCTAAAATGTGTTTTAATGCCACTATTGAAGAGGAATGTATGATCTTTGAATAATATTGATCTTTAAATGCAAGATATTTAAAGTGTAACTGAAGTATACTTGCAATAGTTCCACTTTAGCACAATCAAATATACTTCAGTATATCTTTAGTTGGACTTCAGGCTACTTCCACACAATTAAAGTGCATTAACTACAAAATTAGTTGACCCAATTTAGCAGACTTTAAATATGCCAATTTAGTATACCAAAAGTATAATTGCTGGGTATTATTATTAGGTACATAGATATTTAAATGTATTTGTAGTATACTTAGCATGAAATAAATATTTCAAATACATTTTAGTATATTTATTTTCCACTATGGGTGGGGATGTCAATTTACATAAATGTCCATGATAGTGATTTTATGTCATTTCATATATATGTATATAAGAACACGGTACGTTTTGGATAATGAGGATGTGTAAATAATGGCAGAACTTTCATTTTTGGGGTAAACTACTCTCTCATATGTGCAGCAGAAACATTATTTATGCAATATATATGCGTTTAGTTCCCACGCATTAACTTGTGTGCAGCTAAACTGTTAGACTAGCACGTGCGGTATTCCGCAGCTCCTGTCTGTTCTCAGCTAAGCCTGCAGGGCTGAGCTCCTCTTAACCATGGAATCGCCAGCACTGCACTCCCTCTCTTACGTAACCCTCTGATAGGCCTAACCCTTATGCGTAACAGCGGACAGGTGCAAGGAGCCTGTGAGAACAACCACATGCTCCTTTCTGTGCGTCATTTATGAATGTGTACGCTAATTCTTATTCCTTGGTTCTGATGCTTTTCGACAGATGCAAAATGCACACGTCTTGGTGTAGTTAAACAGAAAACACATTTGCAAATCTGTAATGGTTTTAGCAACACTAAAATGTTAAAAATCTAAAGATGTAGTTAAATCCGTCGCTAACATCCCTCTAGGTTTTTCTATTTACATATTTCATCTCATCCTTTTAGGTTTTTAATCCCTTTAGGAAGTCAAATCAATATAGGTACCACAATGACAAATGTGCAGCATCGTTGTATTGGTAGGGATGGCGATGACATCATGTCCTGTTGGAATGTCATGGTGGTGTGGATGATTGCTCTGACAGGCAGACTATACAGGCCTCCTACCCACAAACCCAGGGAGGCTGTGGTCGTCCTGGCAACAGTGACACAGACACGGACATCTCCTTATTTCATATGACAGGTCTACACACACAGGCCCTGTGGCCATTCTTACACAAACAGACACATCCAATATATTCATTCAGACCCAAACACACTTATACTCAACCCACAAACCATTTATTAAACACATAAACTGAACATTTCTCAACTTTCATCTGTAATGCATTCGTCAATTCAAATTTTGATTTGATAACAGTAATTAAACTAATTCTAACTCAACATAAACACACGCAGCATGGCGTATTTCATCGATGGTCAATACTGCCGTGGCTTAGCGATCCAGCGCCCTGCTTTTAAAGGGCTATAAATAACTTCACAGCTGTTGTGTGCAGTTTAAGGTTAAAAGAGTTATTTACAACCCTGTTTTTTGGGGGGTTTTTTGTATGAATGTGTTCAGGTTTCTATGCTCATTTGACCCAGTTTGGCTCTGGCACTGGTCAAAGTGGGTCATGAGAGGAACCAGTCCAGTGTTCGGAGACTGGGGCCAATCGCGAAGAACTCACAGTCCTCGTTACCACACACAAAACCTGAAGATTTAAGTACCAGGGCATTTTACTCTGCTGAAAACACCATTCTGTATTATTTGGCCTTAAAAGCAAGGACAGGGTGTGCTAGTTTTTCTTTTTGAATAACCACTTTCACATGTCTTACTGTGTCCCCACAGATGATAATATTAGTGTCTCAAGATGAAATACAGTGATTACAGAATAATTAATTGTTCTGAGGAGCCCTAAAAGTGTACATAACTCATTCTAATGAAGTAAAATGAAAACACTCAAGAGCATTCATAAGTTACTGTTAAGCAGAGTGGTTTCAGTTTTGATACAAAGCAGGGAAAGGAAGTTATCCATAGGAATATTTTTGTGGCATGCTATGAGTTACCACTATCTATCTATCTATCTATCTATCTATCTATCTATCTATCTGTAATTAAAAATAGTAAAAGGTAGTAATTGGTAATCAATTTGCCAAAAAGACATTGAAATGTAAAATATTCAATTAGGTTACACTTTATTTTAAGGTGTCCTTGTTACAATGTAATTATACATAATTACAGTAATGAGTAATATTAATTAACTACATGTACTTACTATATGGTTAGGGTTAGGATTAGGGTTTGGTTTAGGGTTACTTGCATGTAATTATGTGTAATTTATTGTTATTATAATAGTAAGTACATGTAACATATAACAAGGACACCTTAAAATAAAGTGTTAGCCTCAATTACATTTACTGAGGTATTTTTTGGTAGTTGTTTTATCATTTCCCACCATTGGTCTATAACCTATCCCAGCAAAACACTAACTAGATTTTTTTCTCCTAGTAAAAGTTCTAGCTACAATTGCCAATACTGCTTCACATTTCATACAGGGGAGTCAATTCAAGGTGACACTGCCATGAGAACGACCTTGCTTGTGGTCCCTGTAGCTGAGGGTCACTGAGGGCAAACACCCACCCCCACAACCACCAAACCCATAGACACTGTGGCTTAAGTCTAGTGTGCTAGACTGAGACAGGAAGAGTTACAGCCCAGACTAGACCAGCCACAGCTTAATCAAGCAGCACTAGTTAATGTATATGTGTGTGCGTGTGTTAATCCCATTACATTGCCCGCAGTGTGTGTGTGTGTGTGTGTGTGTGTGTGTATTTAATTTTTCATATATTAATAACTATTGCACAAATTGCACAAAAGCACATATTCACATATCATTCATAAAACATGTGTATGCATATACACAGTATGAATACAAGATATAAACTGGTCAGCGTATAATATATACACTAGTCAGCCTCTCTGAGTTTCTATTCTCACAGTCAGATTAGCAGCACACACACAGACACGCACGCACACATAACTAGAGATGCACTCACACTTCCAAACCTCTGAGCTTCACACTGCAGTCTCGAGTCAGGTGTGTGTTTGCGTCTCAGTGCTTCTGTCTGAAAATGAAGACAGATGTTGTAGGTAAGAGGACATTTCAGGTTTAAAGGGGTCTTAGTTTGTTTTGCAGTTAAAAAATATTTACTTCATATTCAAGCAAGTACAGTTACATTTCATTTAGCTCTTTTATCTACCGCAAACTGCTGTTCTTAATGAATTTGGCTGGTAAAAAATAGCCTTTGTGCTTTATGTATTTTGTCATTTTTACAAATATTAATTTATTGCTTGATTTTATTTGTTTTTATGTAGTATCTTATTCTTGAATTCAGTTTCATGTAAACTGTGCAGAGGTGGAAATAAACTGAACTCACAAATGAGGAAAGGAAAGCAAAATGTAAAATTGTGTGTGTGTGTGTGTGTGTGTGTGTGTGTGTGTGTGTGCGTGTGTGTGTGTGTATATATATATATATGGAAAAATGTGACCGTTTTGATCTGGAGTCATAGCTCATATTTTGTATGTTTAACTAATTTTATCTATGCAAAAATGTGTGTAAACTAATATTGCGGATAAAGCTCATTATTGACATTATATAACTTTATTAATATTGTGGTCAGTTTTGGCAAGTTATAATGTGAGTGAGTGATGGATCTTTGGATCTTGCATGGAACTCAGTTAGCAGTTGTCTCTACTTGTAAACTATACTGGAGTTGCATGTGAGACTGCTGTTGCATTTGTATTTGTTTCATTAGCGAGCTGCTTGGACTAACTGCATGCTCCTTTGGTCCTAAAGAAAACAAAATCTAAATGTACAAGAATAAAATTACCCATAACAGTAAGAAATATTGCATTTGTACTTTTTTTGTACATTTTTTGTCATTATAGGCAGATGTGAATTTGCGTTTGAGTGAGGAAAGATTAATTGAGAATTGCTGCATCAGATAAGCCAGTTGAGAGCAGGGGAACAAGCATGTGTAGAAATAATTTAGGATTAGATTGGGTGGCTAATCTCTTTATTGTGAGTATGCAGTCTCAGCAGGGAGATGGGTTTCTCTCTCTGTCTTCCTCTCCTTCACTCTCTTTCTCTCTCTCTCTCAAAGGTTTTCTGTCTCTTTTTATCTTTTCTTTTACATTTCCTAGTGACACGTGCGAGAGAAGGGAAGGTTGGCGCTGAGCCGCACGGCCATGTATTCGTACTTGGTTCGTCATTAAACAACTTGCCATATTCTGGTTACGTAATTTAGTGTGTAGCTTGCTTCTGCCTTTGCCTTGTACATGTGCGAGGTTATTTTCATCAAGCAAATCTCTCAAGCATTATGCTTCAAATGGATAATGGAAGAAGAAATTTTGACAAAAGCACAAGTGAGAACACATTCTGGTGAACCTGTGATAAATGCATCAAGGGGTTTGGACTTTGACTCAGATCTCTCGGTTGGTCTAATGTTTCTCTTTCAGTCTCAAATGAACTGCATATTACAAAATGTCAAAGTGTCTTGACACAAATTTAAAGAATACATCACGGTCCACTCTAAAAGCGACATCACTCTTAGAGTCAAGGTGGCCGTTGTGTCACCTGAGTGGAGCCCTGATGTGCATCCCACAGTCTTCATCAAACAAAAAAAGTTATATGGTTATGTAACTATATTTTTGGTCATTTCTGTCTGTTTTCAGCCCAAATTGAAGTCATACCATGCAAAATCTGTGGAGACAAGTCATCAGGCATCCACTATGGAGTCATCACATGTGAAGGCTGTAAGGTCAGTGAAAGATGTGCTTTTTCTTCTGTGCATTTGTTAGTCATCATCCAGGTGTTCCAGCCATCCATGGACTTTGCCAAAACATCTTCAACTGCACAAAAAAATTTAAAAAAATCAATATTTAGTTTTGAAGGAAAGCTATGTAAACATTCTTAAAGCAAGATAAAGTTATCCAATGCAGTTTAACTGTTCAGTATTAAGACTTGATTTCAGAGAATGAATGATTAATGATGACAGATTATATTAATATTATTTTTTCATCTATAATAATAATAATAATAATCTTTAATTTTATTTATGGGTGCCTTTCAAGACACTCAAACGTCACTTTACAAATAATAAAATACATAAACAATAAATGAAAAGAAAATGCACAAAATACACAAAAGTATATCAATCAAAATAAGCTAATCTAAATAAATAAATAGCTTTAAGAAGGTAGGGTATTCCAAAGATTAAAGACTATAGACTATATACTGTTATATATATGTTTTCATTATTGACAGTATAGGTAGGTACATTCTCAGAAAAAAAGTAAAAGCTGTCACTGGGGCAGTACCCTAAGGCACAAAGCTAAAAGGTACATCTTTGTACCTGATTTACCCCTAGGATGATACATATTTGTACTTTAAATATACATATTAGTACCTAAGGTGTACAAACTAGTTCCTTTTGAAATGGTGCCACCCCAGTGACAGTTTTGTACTGACTGATTTTTCTGCATGTTATGTATCTAAATTTTCTGTTGTCGTGTCCACTGTAGGGTTTCTTCAGGCGCAGTCAACAGAACAACGCGTCCTACTCCTGTCCCCGTCAGCGCAACTGCCTGATCGACCGAACAAACCGCAACCGCTGCCAGCACTGTCGGCTCCAAAAGTGCCTGGCTCTGGGCATGTCCCGGGATGGTAAGAAATATCATATTCATTCTTACAAACGAACAAACTACTCAGCTGCTTGTCGACAAGTTGGATTGATGTTATTGATCTGCTTAAACCTGCACTAATCTGATTCATTTTCATTCGCCCTCCCCCATATCAGCTGTTAAGTTTGGCCGCATGTCCAAGAAGCAGAGGGACTCTTTGTACGCAGAGGTTCAGAAACACCAGCAGAGGCTGCAGGAGCAGCGGCAGCAACAGACAGGCGAAGCGGAGGCCCTCGCCCGTGTTTACTCCTCCAGCCTCACCAACGGCCTCAGCACCCTCAACCACGAGATTGGGGGGACGTACGCCAACGGTCACGTCATAGACATGCCCAAGGGTCAGCCGAACGGCGCCCCCGGAGGCTACTACGGCATGGACTCCACACAGGCCAGCCCGGATCAGTCAGGACTGGACATGACTGGAATGAAGCAGATCAAACAGGAACCCATATATGATCTCACCCCTGTTCCCAACCTTTTCACCTACGGCTCCTATCAAGACAGCCAGCTAGCACCTGGAGTGACTATGGGGGAATTAGGTACGGAATTAAGTTCATGGTTCATGGGTGTATTTTTAAAATGCTTTCTAGCAAACATATTTACCTTGGTTGCAAGAATCAGTGGTCCTGTTTTCTGTTTTCTCTTCTGAGACCAGTGCACAGAACATCATAAAGTCCCACCTGGAGACGTGTCAGTACACAGCGGAGGAGCTTCAGCAGCTAGCCTGGCAGACGCACTCCTATGAAGAGGTCAAGATGTACCAAAGCAAGGTGCGAGGTCTCTCCCTCAATGAGTAAAGAGCTCAGTTCACATGCTTAAACACTTCCCCGGCCTGTCCCCAAATCTCACTCGTAACTGCAAGCTCTGTCGTACGTTCATTTGCATGCTTTTACACCTGGTGCTGACTCTCTCATCTCTCACCCTTTCACTCCTCTTCGCTCGTACTTCGTTCCCTCTTCATAGTCAGATTGCACGCTTGAGATCAGAGTTCATTAGAGTATCTCAGCCCCCTGGAGCTGATCCTATCCCAGCGTTCGCTACAAAGAAGAAAGCCAGAGAGCTAACGGATTTAGCTAACGAACACTCAAAGCACAATAGGGGAGGGTGCCAGACGTACTACAAGCCCTCTTCATTTCCCTGTGTCAAATGGATTATGGGTAATTACCGAGAAGCCCTTTGAAATAGTGCCTATGAAGATTCGCTATACAGGGGGAGAATTGCAGAGCTCACAAAAGCAATTTGCTGATATCACATTTTCAGTATTCTGTGTGCTCTGTAAGGATGTTTCATAAATGGGAAACTACAAATTCTGCCTTTTTTGTCGCATTTTTTCATGAGTACTGAAAATTCCAATCATTACTTTTTAAAAGTAAATTAAAGAGCCAGAGTGTACTCTACAAAAGAGAAAGGTCTACATTAATTCAGGGAAACTGTGGCGTTTCAACTCGTTTTTTTAAAGAAATTAATACTTTTATTCAGCAAAGATGCATTCAATTGATCAAATGTCTTAGTAAAGACAAAAAAAAAAAAAACTTTCAAATAAATGATGTTTCTCTTCATCTTGAAATAAAAATTGATACACTGATAATAATAAGAAGAAATGTTTATTGAGCACCAAATCAGCACATTAGAATGATTCCGGATCACAGAAATCTAAGAAATTTACTGGCTACTGAAAATTCAGCTTTTCCATCCCAGTAATAAATTATAATGTAAAATATATTAAAATAGTTAATGTTGTTTTAAAATGTAATAATATTTCGCAATATTACTGTTTTTGCTGTGTTTTATCAAGTAAACGCAGCCTTGAGCATAGAAGACTTTCAAAAAAAATTTTTTTTAAAAGTCCCAACTTCAAACTTTTGATCCATAGTGATATTTGTGATTTCTTCAAATATTTTGGATGTGATTAGTCAGTAACAATTACCAGCAATGATAATAATTCCGATATTTTCAATGCATCAAAAAATGTGCAGTTACTGCAATTATTAACAGAGAAAAAATGTTTCCCAGAAGCATGCAAGAATTTATCCTGAACACGTCACAGATGACAAGCTTATGCATGAGGCTTATGTATGTGTGTTTCAGACACGGGACGTGCTGTGGCAGCAGTGTGCTATACAGATAACTCATGCCATTCAGTATGTGGTAGAGTTTGCAAAGCGCATCACTGGCTTCATGGAGCTTTGCCAGAATGACCAGATATTACTACTGAAATCAGGTGAGGAACAGACTCTTTTGTGGGTCCACACTATGAAACAGAATAAAACAGAATGACCAACTGTACATATACATACCATATTGCCACGCTGATTACGATTGGCCTGCATAACACTTTTCTCGCATACTCAGGTTGTCTGGAAGTAGTGCTGGTCAGAATGTGCCGGGCATTCAACCCTCTCAACAACACGGTTCTGTTTGAGGGGAAATATGGAGGCATGCAGATATTTAAAACTCTAGGTACAACTACGTCCTATTCTCTCTCATTAATATTACATTTTCTGCAGCATTTATAAAATGTACATGGTATAAAAATAACTGAACATCATGTTAATAAAACTGCATTAATTGTAAATTATTAGTGATAATTTAAGCATGTAATCTGATATACTGTATTTACCTCTTGCAGGCTGTGACGACCTGGTCAGTGCAGTGTTTGACTTTGCCAAGAGTCTGTGTTCACTGCAGTTAACGGAAGAGGAGATCGCCCTGTTTTCTGCTGCAGTGCTCATTTCTACAGGTCAGGCCTCAACAGTATCTTATTAATGTGTTCAAATCAACATTTAGTACACGCTAAAAAAAATCTGTAAAAATAGGGCACAATGTACTGTATAATTTGAAGGTTTTCCAGTATTTTGAATTTTACACTGCACTGCGTTGTGTTTTAGGGTTAACAGAAATGTCTGTAAAATTAATGGATAATGTTCTGTGTAATAAACTGCCAGTACTTTTTCTGTTATTTTACAAATTATTTTTTACAGCATATGTTTACTTAATGAAACTACCGTCTTAGTCCTATAGATAATAGCAGACTTCTCAGCATTCCTGCAGTGTTTTCACACCAGCAGATATTAAAAGATGATTCTCTTGCATTTCTAGACCGGCCATGGTTAATGGAGCCCAGGAAAGTGCAGAAGCTACAAGAGAAAATCTACTTTGCCCTGCAGCACATCATGCAAAAGAACCATCTGGACGAGGACGCGCTGGCCAAGGTAGGACGTCTCCAGTGACCATGACACAGTTCAAACAGGAACTGATCACATGACTGTTGTAACTCAAATAGATTGCTGTTTTATCATGTGACCCTTATTCCTCTCTACCCCTTTCTGCAGCTGATTAGCCGGATCCCCACGCTGTCGGCTCTGTGCACTCTCCACACAGAGGAGCTTCAGGCCTTCCAGCAGCTCCACCCAGAGACGGTTAACATGCTGTTTCCACCCCTCTATAAGGAGCTCTTCAATCCCGATGCCGCTGGCATCATGCCCAAATGACCGCACACGTTCACACGCACACTTCGCAAAGTCTTTCATTCAACACCCGGAGGTGTTGCAGAGGACGAACACTGTGCATCCACAGATTTTGCAGCCACGACAAAAAAAAGAAACTCTAGGAATGTCCTGCACTTCAAAAATCCAACTCAATTTCACCGGTACAGTCATAAGAATGTATATATGCGCCAGCAGCAAAAGGCGCCTTCCGTTTGACCAGAAATGTACAGACTTTAGGACAATTTAAGCTGTCTTTAAATTGGGTAAGTTCATTTGTTTGTTTGACTTTTCTCGCTCTTTCGCTTTTTTTTTTTTTAAACAAAATATTGTTATATTGAAATGAGAAGGTGGGGAATGCATTCAAAAATGATAAATGTAGTCATTTCTCTAGTACAAAGCGGTATTCCAGTATTAAATCTTGTTCTGTTAATATTTTAGTCATAATTTAAAATCAACGGTGGTCTGAAAGGCCCATACCTTGTCTATGTAAATTTTCGTATTTGTTTTGTAGTTTTACCTGTACAGAATATGTGAAGTTGAAACTGGTATAAGGTTAACGGGGAACTAACTTTGTTTGGCCATGTTTAAAAGCCTTGTCTGGGCTATGTAGATATGTATAAACGGCACCACAACATTAATCCTACAACTAAGGATTTTTGAAGTGGAAAAATAATTGATAATGGATTCTTCTCCATACAAAAGTATAGAGATATATATTTTACAAAAATTGTATGGCTGATTACCATCTTGTCAGTCATAGCTGCAATAACAGTTTCTTTAACTGCTGAAAAACAATCTGGTCAAATGTGACTTTATGGAAAGCCCTCAGAACTGCTTCGAATCTATTGTCCTGTTTGCTGTAAATGCCTCAAAATGCTGTTTTTACTGCCACACTGCCAAAACTAATATAGCACTAGTGTAGTGGAGCTGCAGCCGTCTGTCTGTGAAGGCATAAATCACTAGTACATGATCATTTACTGCCACTGATATAAAGTCAAACTCAACTCTTTTCTGCCACCTTCATAGATGATTCTGACTTTAGCAATAATGTCTGATAAGTCATTACATGCCCAGGTCAGGCTGGGTCTGTGGTATTCTTAACTTTATGCTAAATGTAAAGCACTCAGCCTTAGTTTTAACATCAATTTATTAATATTATCTGTGTTTCTGGCAATGCATAATTCAAGCTAAAAATCAGTCAGTTCCAAAAATGGAAAACAGTCATGGAATTTAAATGATCAATTGGAACACTGACTATTTAAAAAACAATCTTTCAGAAATTCCATTGGAATTTTTAATCATAATTTGGAACCAATCCTGAAAGATCACAATCAAGCAGGAATTCCTATTTAAATTAAAATCCTAGTGGATAAATGGAAATTTCTATTTTTCTTGTTTTTATTTATGTATTTATTATTTTATTTATTTACTTTTTTAACACAAAAGTGCAACATTTAGGAATAAAAAACAGGAATGCTGTTCTGATGAGGTGATTGTCTTGGAATTTAGCTGGTTAAGAAACAATTTTAGCAAAGCTGATTTAAATATGACAGCATTAACAGTCATTCTTAAACAACCACAGAGAAGTTTCCTGTCACTTAATATTGCTGAGCATCCTTAACTTGCTGCAATCCACTGTTTGAAAAATGCAAGTGGTAAATGACAATCATCTTTGACTACTCATATTGCAGTGTAGAACCACAAGATAGCAGCTACTGTAGGAAGACTAGTAGTCTTATGAGGGCAATTTGGGTTTGGACCCTTTTGGTCCAAGGTAAAACTTATAAAGTACCAACTCATAGCACCAGGTGGAGATACTGAGAGTGCTTTCACCCTTCTCTTGACCTGTACTCACAGGATGTAAAGCCATATGTCAGTTTCTTATGAAGGAAAAACCATAAACACACAAGCTAGGAGTTGACATGCGGTTACACCGATCAGTGAATTTTTAGTATGTCTTGATGCATTTATATTGTGAAATGCACTTGAAAGCACTTAACAATGAAGGATTAATAACTACAGATGGTATTGGTATTAAATACATGCACAAATGTAGTCTGCTGAGAAGCAATCATACTACCTTTTCAAGTCCTCCTACTGAA